>JAACJM010000162.1:0-194003 GCA_013368315.1 Tetrapyrgos nigripes | reverse complement strand
GGTATGTGGCCAGGCCAAAATCTGCTTTTTCCTTCATCACGCGACTCACCAGCTGCAACCAGGAAAATACGACCAAGCCCATGTCTCTGTTGCTCGTACACATGGTATTCCTGTTTCTGATGCCCTCACCCACCCTATAGTCGTTCGCACAGTGCAACAAATTCGGGCAAACACCGAGTACGAGCAGAAGATTTCCGGGAAAGCCGATATGGATTTCAGTGGCTTCGAAACCTCTTCCCCAACAGCTGCTCGTGGAAACCCTCTAGCAGGGATCATTTCTGGATGGCTGGACTGTTTTCGTCTTCGAGACAAGATTCTATATAGGACCCTGTTGGGCATGGGGATTCAATCCCTCCAACAGCTCACGGGGGCGAATTACTTCTTTTATTACGGAGCGACCATATTTTCATCTGTTGGCTTGTCGGATTCCTTCGTGACTCAAATCATCCTTGGTGCTGTGAATTTTGTATGTACGTTTGGAGGATTGTATGTTACAGAGAAGGTGGGTTCTGATACTGGTATTAACGTCATCCTCCCCAAGTCTGATACTTTTTACTTCCTAGTTTGGCCGTCGTAAACCACTCATCATCGGTGGAGTCTGGCAGTCAGCATGGCTCTTTGTGTTTGCCGCTGCTGGTACTGCTAAAACACCTCAAGAGAGTTCTAGCATAGGGAATCTGATGATTGTTTCTGCTTGTCTCTTCATCTTGGGTTATGCGACGACTGTGAGTCTTGCTTGACTTTTTTCGACACAACTTTAAACGATATTCCTTAGTGGGGGCCCTTATCATGGACAGTAGTCGGTGAAACATTCCCTACACGTACCCGAGCTAAGCAAGCTGCTCTTGCGACGGCATCAAACTGGTTATGGAACTTTTTGCTGGCGTTGTTTACACCTTTGATTACGAATGCGATACAATTTCGATATGGATTTGTCTTTGCTGGTGCGTATTCTGGACATGCATCACCGTCAAGATATAGTGCTGACTATTCATATCCAGCCTGTAACCTCGCCGGAGCAGTCATGGTCTACTTCTTCCTCTACGAATCTTCCAATCTGTCACTCGAGAATGTCGACGCCATGTATAACGATCCTGAATGTAAACCTTGGACTTCGTCCTCATGGGCTCCTGCAGGATATAGAGATAGGAAAGAGTTGGGTCAGGATTCTAGCGCGGAGCATGATGGAGAGAAGAATTTTGTTGAAGATGTTCGGGCTCATGACCATGTGAACGGTGGAAAGATAGAGGGTGTAAATGGGCGACCTTACACGATGGCACCCCCGCCATAAAGTATAGATAATAACTGTTCGATTATAAGACAGAAAATACTGTTGTTCATTGTCAAGTCATCTTTTGACGCTAGTACATCTTTTCAGTACCGATGATACTACTCACCCACCACAAGCAATCACAATAAATTCTAACAAGGCCTCGAGAAGTCCAGTTCACATCCGTATTCGACATGCCCCGATTAGCCAACTTGTCCCAGCAAGCACCCCATCGACGATCATTATCTCCTTTGCATCCTCATCTCCCAAAGCACTGCGAACACCTTCACGAACAGCATTTTCCAGACCAGTCATCCCTGCACACCCCAAGCAAATGACTCTAACCTTCCGACGTTTCCTTTCACCATCCGTCAGCTGGGGAGATGATACTAATCTGGCTGCAGCCTCGCTCATCCGAGAGCGAACCTCGTCTGCGGGAAGATCATGGAGCTCTGTCGCGTTGAGGCCAGTCGTTTCAACGCCAGCGAAACGTTCTGACTTGGGCGATCCATTGCCGTCAAAACCAAGAAACGAGTGAACCGCGCTGGACAGAGCATCCTCCCAAATTTTCCCTGTTGAGACTATGCCAAACGAGGGCGTGGATGCATCCTCTCCTTGACGATGAGAAGAATACTGAGCCAGCAAACCCAAGCTAGTGATAACACTAGCTTCCAATATCCCAATGACAAACTTCCTCCAGCTTCCTCTTGAATTTTGCCTGCGCAAATCGTCTATCTCTTTTCCCAACATCTGGACCAGAGGGTGCTCCGAAAAGCAAGCAACGAGGAACCCGTCATACTCCGGTATTTTGGCGCGCAAGAAAGGAAGGCAGTAAGCTGCTGAAGCCCATGCATCAGCTGGAGAGTTTATACTGGGTATTGCCCCGGCGCCGATAGCAGCAGCATTCAAATCAATGTCCGCAAGGGGTACTGGAGAATCAAAGGACGACTTTACTGAAGGTTGGAACGGCGGTCCAGTAAAGAAATCGCAGGAAACATCTTTATAAGACGCAAGCAGAGCGTTGACCGGCGCCTGAAGAGACGCAGTCATACTGGAGGTAGTGTTAGGATTTATGATGAGCAGTTTGATTGCAGGATGCACCGTTAGTGAAGACATTGTAAGACGTCTTAGGAAGAAAAGTCAGATGTACGAAGAGCAGACAGAGATGGACGTAAAAGGTAAAGTTGGCCGTTTACCGCGGCCAAGTACCCGAGCAATATCCGACTCGGAGACTCAGCTATGTACGCAATATGTACGTATGTATGTAGCTACTACCAGGGTTGCTGAAGCGCAGATCCACCTTTATGTATTTGAAAAATAACATCATACAGTATTACAGAAATTCTACAAGCATCAGTCGTTTCGCGGACTGAAGCATACGCTGGCATTATGAGGAACCAGCGTAAGTGTAGGAGCCCACTGCAAAAGAATCCTCTTCTGTTCTGCAAAAGGTTTTCCAACGAGATGCTCTGGTACTGAGAGTTTGTACCTCCTAGCAATATGTGCAAGACTGCAAACACTTTCTGCGTAGGCAAAACGCTCGCCCATGCAGGCTCTAGGTCCGGCTGAAAATGCCAAGACTGGATGGAAAAATGTCAGTTTAGAGACTACGAAAGGGAAGACAGGATAACGCACATGCATCTCGAGGCCAAGTGTAGGTCGGCGTGTCAACGAAACGCTCAGGTCTAAACTCTTCAGCATCTTTGCCCCAACATAGCGCTACCAACATCAATTGATTAGCAACAATTTTCAACGAGCAGAGCAAGTCTGCAAGGACTTACGATTCATATGCAGCGCAATAATATCAATTACGGCCAAACTACCAGCTGGTACGTTGACTTCGGACGTCGTACTTTGCATATTTCCTCTAGAATCTTCATGGAAGCGACGAGAGGTCAATTTTGCATCGGTCTTCACAGGTGAAGCTACTCGTGGAACAGGAGGGAATATCCTCAGACTTTCCCGGAATACGGCAGTAACATACTCAAGGTTGGCCATGTCGTCTTTGAATTTCTGTGGACTGACATCAGGACTAATTAGAGAGAAAGGGAGGTGAACTCACAGAAGCACCAACAGTGTCTCCGTTCGGTATATCGCTCAAATTTGGCCAAAGCCTCTTGGTCTCCTGATACATCTTCTCTTGAACCTCAGGGTACAATGCCAAGAGACATAGCGTGAAGCATAACGAATGAGCAGAAGTTTCTGTGAGCGGTTGTGATGATTGAAGAATTGAGAATTGCATCAAATGATCAATTTGAGTGACGAACCATGGCCAGCAAGAAGGAACATCTGATCGCATACGTCTAGGTCAATGACAGTCGATGATTGGATTGGCAGGTAACTCACAAAAGCATTCGACAGCACCTCCTGATCAGTCAGTCTTCTCTTCAACAACTCTTTCGTCTCCTCCTGCTCAAGCTGCGCCAAATTCGCTTTGACGAGATTCTGCAGAAGCGCCGCATCTAACGAATTATCCTCATGTCCTCCAGCAACCCATTCCCTTGCTGAGTTGATAATGTCCAACATGTGTAGTCTCAAAAACACGAACGAATCGGCAGTTTCCTTTATAATCTTTGGCAGGGGAAGGTATTCGGCCAGGGCAAACAACCAGTTCGGTGTGAGAACCTTGGGTACAAGATTTTTGACGGCTGTTGTGACAGCTGGGCGGAAGGGAAGTCGATGGCCAGAGTCGTCACCTGAGTGATCAGACCATCCGTTGTGCTTGCCGAAAGCAGCAGAGGAAATGATGAGTAGGGTTAGCTGAATGGTAACGTTGGCAATCAGTACATGCTGAGGAAGAAGACTACCAAAAGGTTACTCACCTCAGTACAATCTTTGAGCAAATCGACCTGCACAGACTTTCCACCCCGCAATTGCTTGTTCAGATCTTCAAACCACTCATTGACAATCCTAGTCGCGTGATGCCACACGAGGGCGTTATTCGCCTGGGAAGGAACGAGGTGACATCAGAAAGACAATCAGATTGGGAACGAGGAGAGAGCTCTCACTTCATTAAACGCAGGCTTCGCAACTGTCCGATAACGCTTCCATGCCTCGCCTTCAGTGGCGACCATGTTGGGTCCATAGACACTGACGACCTCGTACTAGATGCAAAAGGTATCTTGGACATGAGGACCCCTGAGCAGAACGAAGTGGCAAGTGGACGCACCCCTTCTACATCCCGACGAAATACGGTGCGGTTATTGGATATCGTCTTCAGACCTTCAGGATCGCTAACCCAGAACGTAGGAACTGCTCCCCAGAACTTGACGCTGCCCAGCACAGTACTTCCATACTTCTTGTACGCTACGAGATATATCAGAACAGTAGCAATTTACGATTTGAAACTGACACTTACCTTGATAATGTGAATAGTAATTGCCAATCCGACCTTGAGGAGGGAAGTAAGGTGCTAACACTGGCGCTGACGAGCGGAATGGATGGAACCAGACAAGCTCGCCTCCTGGGACACCTCTGTCAAACATTGAGAAGGTTAATCCTATGGTATCACTGATAACAATATGAGAAAACGGACTCTACTATTTTAAAAGCTCGATGCAGGGAAACAAGCTTCTGCACTGAGCTTTGCAGAGCCCAAAGTATGACCACTCCTCCTGTGAAAAGATACACAGTGTTCCACCCAGTGGTAAGCGCGTCGTTCGGGATGAAGTCCATGGGTTGGAAGAGAAACAAAGCTTAAGGAGTTCTCGATGCTTTAATATCAATGTCGAGGGCAGAGTTGATATCGTGTGAGGGCAGAGTTGATATTGTGTGAGAGCGCAATCGATATGGGCATCTCGGACTCACGGCACGGTGTTGGCGGATGAGAGAAAAGAAGCAAAGCAGTGTTGATTGTATTGTGAACATAACGCCCGAGTCCCGAGTCGACTGCGACCCCGAGTCCGAGTCGAGTACCCAGAGGCCAAGATGATGCCAGCATGCCGCAGAACACCAGTTGTGTTAGGGTTCGGGACTGTTAATAATGGATCTGAGTTTCCGTTTACTGTTGCGTGAATAGAACACAAGCCGTCCATAGCCCGTGATCAACCGGTGATATCCAAGGCTGCCAACATTCTAGGGATCACCCAAGCAGCGAGGCGAAAAGTGATATACATAGAACTGTCAGAAGAGGGTCCGGAGGACATCGGAGTAGCCTGACAAGTCCTAGCCGTTACTCTGGTACGGGTTTCCGACGTGTTCTACCTCGAGTGTTCCGGACATCTTCTTCGTTGACCCTTTAAGCAAATTACTCGGCATGCATGAAAAGTTATAGGCAAAAGAACACCGTTCATCGCTGAGCTAAGACTCCGACCAATACATGTGGTGAACGGAGGACCAATTGCTGACGCAGACGACAGCTAGCGTTTAATGGCCAGAGATGTCCTATATAAGCGGATAGTCAGTGCTCATATTTTTCAACAAGCAAAGGAGATTGACTACCATCATAAAGCTGAAGTTTGGCATTTTGTAGATTTCTTGAATGGTCTGCGCTACCCGACAATCTTTGAGAGGAGGATAATGCAAGGCAATCTTGCAGCTCACCCTAAATTTTTGGTCGCCGACACGATGTCTCCAAATGTGGATGTCATAGCTCGCAAGGGAAAATGAGTGAGTTCTTCGAGAAATATTCGGAGATTGTTGCGGCAGTATGTGCAAGGGAATACTTTAGTGACGCGTCCCAGCAGGATATTGGCTGAGAGGAAACAATCAACGCTAGAAACACGACAGAACAATCTTGCGAAGTAGGCCAAGCATGGACTCAGTTATGGTACATGGAGCACAATATGAACTTCTGCAAGAAGTAGCATCATGATTTGTTCGAATTCTGGTTACTTGGTCCTTGTGTCTGCGCCTGTAGCTTTGCCTGCATTACAGTTACAATCGCGTTCATATTTTCCCGTTTCTTCTGTATCGTCGCTTCTAACGTTTCCAAGTTTCCTTCAATGTAATCAACCTTCCCCTTGTAATGTTTGAGTGCCTGAGGACGAGTCTGTCAATAAGGTCAGCATAAATCCAAGTGAGAGCTCGAAATAAGTGACCTTTTTCACGAAGTACCCCGTTCCGACGTCAACTAGAACATTTTCTGGATCGCATATCTTTCCCGGAACGTAGAGAGAATTGGTGAGAGGCACGAGGATCGTTTTGCCTGGTTGTTTCGTGTTTCATCAATATCTAGATCAGCTCTGTGTTTACATCGACTCAGACGAGCAAACGCACCGGCATTCTCGGACTTCACTTCTGTTACATTCTCGATGCAATTCTTAAACTTGGCCTGCGCTTGTTTGAGCTGAGCGAACGAGTTTGTGAGGTGGTTCAGTTCCTGTCAAGTAGGAAGAAAATTGGAGCAAAATGAGTACAACCGGATTGACCGCTAGTAAAATAAAGTTTTTACCTCTTCAATCTGCCTCCTCACTTCAGATAGCTGGCTGAAGTCGAGGTCTGTGAGACTCATCGCTTGCTGGGACATGGCGGTAATGGAGTCGTAATTCTACACAGCCACATGACCCCTTCGTCATCGATCATCACAATCGCAAGTTATTCTTTACCAAAGTGATTACCTGACACTGTTCTTGCCTCTTTTCTTTTCCCAAAAAATCAAACAAGACATTGAACTGTGTATTCACCTCTTTTTTTAGCCTTGTCTTCGATATGCATCGAGGCATGTACTTCATGATCATGGGCTCTCCCTAGGCTCTTCAGTCGCCGGCTAGCTAGCCTTGCAACAGACTTCGCTTGGACTTCGCGGTGTAAACATGTAATCTGTAGTAGCCGAGAAAACGCGACATCTAGTGAGTATTCTCTGCCATCTTTGTCTCGTTAATCTCATTGCAATCCTTTCCTTCTAGAGCTCCTCAAGGCTCCTTACGAGATCTTTTCTCTCAGACTGCCTCTATGGCACATACCTCGGAGTGATACTTTTGGCCAAGTCAGCCTGCCTGCTCCACAGTTGCATTTGCATCTGCTACTTCCACGAAAAACTTCCTGATCCCTTGGCGGCTTCATCTCCTTTGCCGAATATCTGATCATTTCACCTTGCTTACTGTTTACATATTGCTTCTGCAGGATTCTTGTGGTTCTAGAGCTAGCAGCGCATGAGATGATATCTCAACATACTGTTTATAATGTCTCTGCGCCGTCAGTGTCGTCTGCGAAGGGGCTGTATTGGGTGCATTATGGGCTGCCTGGTGGTTGCAGAAGAATGGGAAGCTGGCGATGACTCGATGTAGGTTTATGCTTTTTAACAAAATCACTGACACGCTGTGGTCCAGATTACGTTTCCTAATAATTTTGCGCACTTTTGCAAGCATCATCACATATGTCATCGCAACACATGCACCCTCCTGACCCACTTCGTCGGTTGCGTTCCGAAGAAATTTACCAGCTCCAACTCGTAGATAACATTTTCATGACTTTTCTACCTCATCCTCCGCTGCTCGAGTCATCCTCAAATCAATTTGTTCGGCTTTGAGATCTGAAGACCCACTCTCAGGTCCGCGAGACGGACGGTTCCCGTCGGTTCCACCCAATTGCACAATCGAACCGTCTTGGCGCGAGTCTTAGTCCGATGAGTGCTCATGCAAGCCTCAAGAACCCCTAGTAACAGGATCTCCGGTATAAAAGACGAGGTTGCATGGTTATTCAATACAAGCTACCTCAATCTCGAAAAAAACCAACATGTCAAACATTCAAGTCCAATACGTCAACCTAGGCAAGTCGGGTCTCAGAGTCTCTGTACCAATTGTGAGTATCGTCGTTCTATGTTTTGGGCTCCTTTACTGACCTTTCTTATTTTGGACAATTAGGTCGGTGCAATGAGCTTTGGTTCGTCGAAGTGGCAGGTGAGTGGTTTCCTTTCTTGAGCGTGGGTGATTGAACGTTGAAAGCTTCCATAGTCATGGGTACTTGAAGATGACAAGTCCATCGAAGTACTCAAGGCCGCCTGGGACCGTGGAATAAATACCATTGATACAGCAAACGTCTACTCCAACGGAGAGTCTGAGAGGATAGTAGGCAAGTTTATTGATAAAGTAAGCCAGATATATGGTGACTTGCGATTGACCTCTATTTATCTGTTCGGTTTCCTAGCATCATATCCCTCGCAACGAGATCCTCATCCTCACCAAATGTAACGGCCTCGTCCACAAGGACGTTGGCACCCATAGTGACAGACACCCCGAGCTCAGAAACACCCGGGACTACGTCAATCGATGCGGTCTGTCCCGAGCAGCGATCTTCAATGCTGTAGAGAATTCTCTCAAGAGGCTCAACACAACTTACACCGATCTCCTCCAAATACACCGTTTCGACCCTACCGTTCCGCCAGAGGAAACAATGAAAGCCCTGCATGATCTAGTGCAGAGTGGGAAAGTGAGGTACATCGGCGCGAGTTCGATGAGGTGCTGGCATTTTGCGATGTTGAATCAAGTTGCGGATAAGAATGGCTGGACGAAGTTTATCAGTATGCAAAACGAGTATTCGCTAATGTATAGGGAGGAGGTAAGGGTCCTTAGTCTTGTCGTTCTTTTCTCCAAGCACGGTGGCCTGACTGTGTATAGGAACGCGAGATGAACGCCTATTGCAACCACCACGGTATCGGTATCATTCCTTGGTCGCCCGTCGCGGGTGGTTTCCTCACTCGTCCACTCGGTGAAGCAACAAGTCGAGGAGAACTCATCAAAGGAACCAAATTCTACCCAGACACTACCGAAGCAGATAGAGTCATCATCAATCGCGTACAAGAAGTGTCGGAGAAGCACGGAAAGAGTATGGCTCAGATTGCCATGGCTTGGGTCAACGCAAAGGTGTCGAGTCCGATTGTCGGTATGTCGAATGAGAAGAGGGTGGAGGAAGCTGTGGGTATCAATGGGTTTGCATTAACGGAGGATGAGATGAAGTATTTGGAAGAGCCGTGAGTGCCTTGACCCTTGGCTTGCTACGTTGTGAGACTCATGATGTCGGCTTGGACAGATATGAACCCAAACCCGTCAGAGGGCTTTGGAATCCAGTGTTCGGGCTTGAGGACCAGCCTTAAACCCAGCGTCTTCCCCTTGGCTGTTGGTGTATAGATACGGAATGCACCCTATTTGTGTATCTCTGTCTATTAATCATCTCTGTCCTTTTTGAAGTTTTTCGCTGCCATGATGAGAATTCACGTGTATGACTTGTGTATTGTGGTCAAAGCGCGCGTGAGGTCACACATAACTTTGAATCAACGACGTACTTTTGCCTAATACCCTTGTCCCCACTTCTTTGTATATTCTGACTGATCTCCATAGGCATTAGCCACATCAAAAGCCGAGTCATATTTTTGACGGAGAAGAAACCTGTTGTATGCGAAGGCTGTCTGTAAGAAACTGAGAGAGTGATTTAATCAGAGAAGTCATAATGATACTTAATCCAAACTTGTACATATACTTACGAGCTCTCTGCATTCTCGTAGATCTCTTATCGCGATCGACGTATCGTTGGTATCCTGGTGTCCTGGCGTCCTGGGGCATCCAGAGACGCACTGCGAGCTTCACACTCCTGAACGAAGGTAACGCCCTCCATGGAAATCCAATTGGAATAGCAGCCGATATCAAGATATTGACTCTGAGGATGTCCCTCTGCACGCAAGTTTGAGTGAAAAACCTGGGAATGGTAGCCAGTAATGTCTTGTATGAGGAGAAGATACTGCCCGTTGCACGATCAATTTGACAAATGAGAGAGGAAGCTCCGAAATGTCCATCGAAAGCTTAACTGACAGCCACTCGTGTTCTAGCAGTACAAGTAAGCTCAGAGGCGAGATATCCTTGCTGCAGGCACGGTGAACATTTCTACGGCCGTAATGTCTTGAAGGTTGAGCCTCACAGATAGTATGCGCGCAATGCGCTTCTGGACAGATAAAAATATCCTTTGAGAGGGAGACTTAGTGCGAATTTGATATTTTCCGCAGGAGAGAATGCACCATAAATGGTGTTGCCGAGGTCTTGAGGGAGCGGGAAAACGGCGGGATGGTGAGGGCGGGAGTGGGAGCGCCGAAGCCTAATCGGGATTATGGTTACACTAACACTATAGTATATACTCGCTGGCCGAGTAGCTGGCTTGTGCGCTCCGAGTTTGATGGTTAGTTTGGCTACCAGATCAAGCTGGCTGCAGCTGAAGTAGATGCACGTAGCGTAGCGTGAACCCCGCCAGTATCCAGGTATCCTTCACCTTACTGTGTACATATTGCTTCTGTAGGATTCTTGTGGTTCTATGTAGGGCTAGCAGCGCATGAGATGACATCTCAGCAGACTGTTTATAACGTCTCTGCGCCGTCAGTGCCGTCAGCTAAATGGATGCATCATAGGCTGCCTGGTGGTTGCGGAAGAATGGTAAGCTGGCGATGTTTCGATGTAGGTTTGTGCTTTTTTTATAACAAAATCACTGACACGCTGTGGTCCAGACGGCATTTCTATTTTTGCAAGCATCATGACAGATCATGACATCATCAGAACACATCCTCGGTTGCGTTCCGAAGAAAATTACCAATTCCAGCTCAATTCCAGCTCGCAGATATGACTTTTCTTATATCCTCCGCTGCTCGAGTCATCCTCAAATCAATGTGTTCGACTTTGAGATCTGACGACCCACTCTCAGGTCCGCGAGACGGATGGCTCCCGTCGGCTCCACTCCGATGCACAATTGAACCGTCTTCAAGTTGGCGAGAAGCCCTAGTAACAGGATCTCCGGTATAAAAGACGAGGTTGCATAGTTATTCAATATAAGCTACCTCAATCTCGAAAAAAAACCAACATGTCAAACACTCAAGTCGAATACGTCCACCTTGGCAAGTCGGGTCTCAGAGTCTCTGTACCAATTGTGAGTATCGTCGTTCTATGTTTTGGGTTCCTTTACTGACCTTTCTTATTTTGGACAATTAGGTCGGTGCAATGAGCTTTGGTTCGTCGAAGTGGCAGGTCAGTGGTTTCCTTACTTGAGAGTGTGATTGAACGCTGAAGCTTCCATAGTCATGGGTACTTGAAGATGACAAGTCCATCGAAGTACTCAAGGCCGCTTGGGACCGTGGAATAAACACTATCGATACAGCAAACGTCTACTCCAACGGAGAGTCTGAGAGGATAGTAAGCAAGTTTATTGATAAAGTAAGCAAGCCAGATATATGGTGACTTGCGACTAACTTATATCTATCTGTTCGGTTTCCCAGTATCATATCCCTCGCAACGAGATCCTCATCCTCACCAAATGCAACAATCTCGTACACAAAGATGTCGGTACCCATAGCACCAAGCACCCCGAGCTCAGAAACACCCGGGACTACGTCAATCAATGCGGTCTGTCCCGAGCAGCAATCTTCAACGCTGTAGAAAATTCTCTCAAGAGGCTCAACACAACTTACATCGATCTCCTCCAAATACACCGTTTCGACCCTACCGTTCCGCCGGAGGAAACAATGAAAGCCCTGCATGATCTAGTGCAGAGTGGGAAAGTGAGGTACATCGGCGCGAGTTCGATGAGGTGCTGGCATTTTGCAATGTTGAATCAAGTTGCGGATAAGAATGGCTGGACGAAGTTTATCAGTATGCAAAACGAGTATTCGCTAATGTATAGGGAGGAGGTAAGGGTCCTTAGTCTTGTCGTTCTTTTCTCCAAGCACGGTGGCCTGACTGTGTATAGGAACGCGAGATGAACGCCTACTGCAACCACCACGGTATCGGTATCATTCCTTGGTCGCCCGTCGCGGGTGGTTTCCTTACTCGTCCACTCGGTGAAGCAACAAGTCGAGGAGAACTCATCAAAGGAACCAAATTCTACCCAGATCTTACCGAAGCAGATAGAGTCATCATCAATCGCGTACAAGAAGTCTCGGAGAAGCACGGAAAGAGTATGGCTCAGATTGCCATGGCTTGGGTCAACGCAAAGGTGTCGAGTCCGATTGTCGGTATGTCGAATGAGAAGAGGGTGGAGGAAGCTGTGGGTATCAATGGGTTTGCATTAACGGAGGATGAGATGAAGTATTTGGAAGAGCCGTGAGTGCCTTGACCCTTGGCTTGCTACGTTGTGAGACTGATGATGTCGGCCTGGACAGATATGAACCCAAACCCGTCAGAGGGCTTTGGAATCCAGTGTTCGGGCTTGAGGACCAGCCTTAAACCCCGCGTCTTCCCCTTGGCTGTTGGTGTATAGATACGGAATGCACCCTACTTGTGTATGTCTGTCTTTTGATCATCGTAAATTCTGTCCTTTCTGAAGTTTTTCGCTGCTATGATGAGAATTCATGTGTATGACTTGTGTATTCAAGCCCGCGTGAGGTCACACATAACTTGAATTTCGACGACGACGTACTTCTGCCTAATACCTTTGCCCCTGGCCGCAGCCTTCTCTAAGCCGTTCCGTTACCCCACCGAAATCCACTTCTGCAGCCCAGAAGCGTGCATCTATGGATGCAGCTCCAGAACTAACGAATCATTCCCTAGTCCCTTTTGTCTTTTACTTGCAAGACTCTGGTCAGAACAGCCTGGATCTGGAAACCTGCTTTAGGCGAGTTTTGATAGCCTCGGGGACAAGCAATTCCGATGACTTGCTTTCCTATGTACAAATTGACCTTTTCGTGTGTGGTCCCACCCGCGGGAAACTGAAGTATCTCTCTTTTGAGAAGCGTGATGAAAGTGCTTCAAGACGTTTTGAAAACTTGCCTTATGTCTCTCTCTTATGGGACCAAATCGGACATCCTAGCGTCAACGTTGATCTGAATCGCAAAGTTCTTCATATTATCTAGGAATGTTAAAACGTTCTAAGTATTGTCTAGGATACAACGAAGGCCAATCTACAAAGACCCATTTACAATTATAGCACTACTGTACATATTCTGCAATCATTATAGATACGCATAACTGTACGTCGACGAAAACGTCAATAATGATATGTAGAGGAAATAACACCTGAAGATTACGACCGAGGACCTTTCTTCCCTTTAGACCCCCCTCTATTAGTATTACCTGCACCCGTGCTCGCACTATTTTCGGGTTTCACTGATGGTCCAGAGTCCTTGGCAGCCTTTGTTTTCCGAGGTCTCTGGCTCTGATTGTTGCCTCTGCCCTTCCTCCCACTACCTGAGCCTCCTCTGGACGTCGAAGCTTCCATAGACATCCTCAGTGCAGCTTCTGTCTCCAATCTAACCCTTTCCTCTTCTGCCTCCCACCATTTCAAAAACTCCTCTTCTTCTCTCTTCGCTTGTTCTTCTTGCTGTATCTCGAGCAGGGAGCGTTTATCCTTCGTCACCTCAGCACCTTGTTCCAACTGGAGCTGCTGGATGGCTACAAACGACATCCCAGCAGTACTCTGTGCAATTGGTTCATGCACGGGTGCTGGAGCCCATGCTTTAGTGGTATTGCTTCTGCAGAAAAAGTAAATCTTCTGAAAAGAAGAACAACAAAAAATCAAACATACGAGGTACGACGAGGAAGATTAGGGCTCGGTTTAGACACTGGTTGTCTATAAGGGGTGAAGACAGGACCCAGACTAGCCTGTCCTGGTTGCACTCGCGGAGTAGATGCAGGATCTCTTAACCGAGATGCAGCCATTGGCGGTGGTGAGTCTTTCGCTTGAACGGCAGGGGACGAAGACGCTTGATTGGGTGACTGGGTTGCGGTCGCCTTCCAGGATGAGCCCACAGGACGATTAGGAGGTGTCGCTGGTCCATCAAATGCACCTGATAAGCTACCCTGAGCGGAAGGCTTCTGGCGCATTCTAAGAGAGCTGAACGGTGTTTCAGGGTTCAGAGAAGAGCCAGGGGAGCCACGAGGAGGTACGTAGACAGGATTGGGGCGCGAAGTGTCAGAACTCGAAGCTGCTTCTGCCATCACAGCTCGCATGTCCACGCTATGGATACACATGAGGACAAAGCACTGTGAATAGTAAACTATGACATACCGAGGCGTCGACGATGTCTTCCACGTCATGGGTGGCCTTTCCACTGGAAGAGAAGGTGGGCCAATATCCATATCGTCCATGTCGAAGATTTCGTCTGCATCGCCTTTGGACTTGATGAGTGGACTGCTTGAAGTCTTGGGTTTAATGATTGGACTGCCAGACGCCTTGGGTCTCAGAATAGGACTGCCTTGCATAGTAACATGTACCTCCCTCTGTTTACCCATGGTTGTCATTGAGAAGTGTGACGGGGAGGAAGGTGAGTGTTTCGTAGTTTGCGAGACCCTCCTCTCTCGTTCCTTCTTCTGTGATGTGGTGCTAGGTATAATGATCCCAGGAATGTCCTCTTTCTCGACCCAGTCTTTCCAAATCTCCAATGCACGCTTGACAAGTGCACCACCGCGCACAAAAAAAGCTTTCTCCTCCTGCTTGGAACGAATGAAAGTAGAGAGTTGCTTGATGACTGTGGGGCTGAGATCCTCAAGCATACGACACTCCAAAAATGTCTCCAGGTTACAAGAGATATAGTTCTGTACAGACGCGACGAGAGGATAGGCATGATAGTGAGAAGCTTCGGTGAGGATATAACATGCATTAGAGATCTTCAAGAACTTGAGGATCATTGATGACGCGAGCAGGACCAGAGGCGACAGGAGAAGTTCATTCTGTCATATGTTCTCCATATGAGTAACTGTCTTCAAAAAGATCTTTACAATTTGACCTACAGCACTGGCAATGACTTCAAACAGGAACTCCAAGACTTCGTCTACCGAGTTTGCAAAACCTGCCAAAAAATCAGATAACAATCATGAAGAGATACCGACGTGACTCACTGAGAGATCCAAACACTCCTTCCTCAATTCCACAGCACATCCAACGAGTCACATACTCCATTACGGACCACCGCATATGCTTCAGATCAATCCTCAACAACCTTTCATCCTCGTTCCATCTATTCCGTGTCCATTCTTCGTCTCCCAAAAAATCCTCAAAGTACACCGAACGAGCCCTCAGAATAGCAGAATGCATGTAAACCTCCTTCCCTTCAGCCAGCTGTAGGACGATGTCCGGATGTGTGGCTGGTGAAGCGTCCACGCGTGTCTTGAGAGCACCAGGCAACTCGTTATTATGTTTAACTCCCCAGAACAGGGTTTCCAGATCCTTGCGCAGCGTCAACGCCATCGGCTTCTTGACAGAGCTCTCCATGCCACGCAAAAACTCTGGCAAGTCAAGCAACCGTCCAAGAGATTGAAGGTCGCACTTGATTTCCGATGCCAGTGAGGGAGACACAAGACACTCCTTCATAATTGTGACAAACTCTCTCGAGTGACTGATGCTGCCAAAATCCAACGCTTCCGCAACTCGACGATCCCAAATAGCCACGAAATCATCGGTGTAGAGGTACTCCAGTAAAATGAGGATCGCCAAGGGATGCACAACTGAAAACTCTACCTGTCGCCGTGTTTCGATGGCGGAGGATTTCGAAGTTGTGTTGAAAACCCGAATGCTGACCGAGGAGGCCGAGTCCTGGATTATCACATCCTTAGTCGAAGAAAGGGCGTTCCGCAAAACTCTGCACCGTGCAGCCAAGATGACTCTGTGTACTGGGACGGTGAATGGCTTGATCTTGGCAACATTGTCGGTCGTGGACGCCGCCAGTGCTTTTGCCTTCTTTCCCTTCTTCTGTCCGACTGAGCTTGCAACAGATGTCGAAGAAGACACCCTAGAAACCATGACATCGGCCCCATAGGGCAGCCGTCCTTTCTCCTCCCACAGAGAATCAAATTTGGCAGAAACCACACGCGCTAGCACTCCAGACATCTCTTTTAGAGTTCGCACATCCCTCTCAATCTCGCTATCATCCTCATCTTCATCCTCATCCTTCTCCTTCAGAACGGCCTTGCCTCCAGAAACCATCTTCGCGCTACTGTCCGCATTGAGGGTAGCAGTAGCATCTGCTCTCAAGACATCATCCACTCCTACCCACTCTCTATCCAGCGGCGAAACCACCTTCTTAACCCACATCCACGGTCTGATATTCTTCATATCCCTCACCAAATCCCATCCTTTCACATCATCTTCACCCTTTGCACTCTTCTGCAACAACATATCCTTCGCATCCCCAACTGCCTCGACATCGACATCCACTCGCAACGCACCAAACGCTCCAGTACTGCTCGCACAAACTCCAACGATTCGTTGTAAAGAAGGTACACGGATAAATTTCTGTGATTTGCTACCTCCGCTACCGGCACCAGCGCCAGCACCAGCATCTCCGAGTCGACTACTTGCAGAGGGCTTTGAAACACCAACACCTGAATCAAAGGCAGCAACAACGTTTGATCTCGAGCGGACGTAAACATGACCAGAGTCAGTGCATACAATCAACGAGCCTTCTGCTCCGATAGCAACATCCTAGCATGGAAAAGACTGGTTAGCAAACTGCTTCCCCTCTTAGTGTTTGATTTTACCGCAACTTACCCTAACAGCCCCAACCAACCCCCTCTTCAATCCCCAGACTCTCTGGGGCTTGAACAATTTGCCGGTGGCTATTGCTTCCAGCTTCGACGCCGAACTTGAGCCTCCTCCTCCAGTCGTGGTACTAAACCCACCATCTGCACCAAAACCAAAACCATCGTTCCCCATGGACGATGAAGAGGACGATCCAAAAGCACCCAAAGCTCCAATAGGAGGAACACCAGGTACCCCAAATACGAACACCTCACCACCTTCGGATACACATGCAAAGTGGACTAGATTCGAAGATGAAGCCCCAGTACCGGTACCGCCGGTGGTAGAGTCCCTTTCGCTAGTCGACATGGCTAACATCATCCTTGTCAACTGAGAAGTCGATGATGAGGGCTGTTGTGAAGGTGTCGCTGGTCCTGATGTAGATGACGTAAGAGCAGAAAGGGTAGACGCAGACCACGCAGGTGGTGCTTCATCCGAGCAGACGATCTTCACGATACGAGTGGATTTGAGAGCTTGAGGTGGACGATATGGGGTAATGGATGATGGGAATGTGTGAAGCGGAAAGCTGGAACGAGCATGTTAGCATTAGAGAGTAAAGACACAACATGGAGATTCAACTTACTTCACTCTAGCTGTCCTATCGCCCCAGACAATGACGACATCGCCCTTCCCCGCTCCAGTTCCTCCCAAAAGACACACCATCGCACTTTCTCCAAGGGCAATCTGTACAACGGGTTTCGTAATCTTGGTGACCTTGCGTGGTTGGATCTTGAAAGATATCGGTGTTAGCACACAAACTCCAAACCTCCAGTAAGAAAGAAAGAAAACGACAAAAAGACTGAAAAAGGAGGACAAATCCTCACCTGGAGCTGATTTCCACTCCCAGTCCTCTCATACCCCAACTGCCCACTATTCAATCCCCAGGTGTACACATTACCACCGTCTGACCCCCCTACCAGCCCACTTCCAGAGCCTGTTGTTCCACCACCTGCATGAGACCCAGGCGCAGCTCCACCAGCACCCGTCCTAACCCAACAAACACTCGCACTCTTACACGCAGCAACACCAACCACAAACTCTTTCTTCAATGCTCCGTATACCCTTCTCGGCGTGAGCTGGATTTGTTCGGAACCTGAACTCGAGGATCCTCCAGTAGTAAACTCTGAAGAAAACAATGTGAAAGGATCCCCATCACTCGTCTGGCTTTGAAAAGTAGCGGAATGGGTATGGGAAATGACACCGGAATCATCCCTCTCGACGACATAGCCTAGTTGGGCGAACCGATTGAGGCCCCATGAATATACCTCCCCGTCGGCTGAGAGTGCGAGGGTATGGTCTTGACCAAGAGCTACCGAAATGATTTTAACTCTCCCGGGTCCATGTCCATATCCCTGTGCTTGTTGACCAGACCCTGGCATCTGATTCTGCGCTGCCGCAGCAGCAGACAAACCTATCCCCGACCCTGAAAAGGGTAAAGGCCTCAACGCATATTGCGTATGCTGCGTGAGTCCAAGACGACCACCGGATCCAAACCCACAAAGCGAGACGCCTGAGGAAGTTGAGGAAGGAGAAACGCCTTTGGGGAATGTAGATATCACAGCCGTGTGTAATCGTCCCATCTTCACTTGTCTGACACCTGCCCTGGCGAAACGAAGTTCTACTGGGATATTGATATTGGATTGCGTGGTAGATTGCGTGGTGCTACTAGTGTTGGCTGCATCATGTTGTGCACCTACAGCCAAGGGACGAGGAACAGAGACGTGGTCTGGATATGTGCGGTCCGAGGTGTCGCCGTGACCGAGAGATGCGTTTCTAGATAGGGTTAAAGAACACTTGGATAAGAAGATAACCCAGAAGACTAGAAGAAGTACACGTACCGATTAGTACCCCAAGTGAACAGTTCTGCGTCTTTGCTAGAAGTAGCAGGTGCGATAAATGTGCCAATAGGAGGACGAGTGCCTTGGATAGTCGAGTTGTACAAATCGAAAGCAGTGTATCCTTCATAATCCTTGGCTGAGGAGTCTGTATGTGGGTATTGAAGAAGTAGTAGGCTGGTAGACCATCAGTCTACTACTCAAAACTGAAGAAAATACCAGCACTCACATCACTCCCAAGTTCCCAACATACATCGCCCTATGCAAAGCCGTCCATCCACTCTCTCGATCCGGAAGGTTTACATTTATTCCCGGACACTTGAGTAGCATCCTGACATATTCAGCAGACGAAGGCTCCGTCATAGCTGCGGCCAAATGTAATGGCGTCCTTCCCAGCGGATCTCTGGCATTGACGTCGACAGTGTCATCCTTGTCTTTTCTATGTTTCGATTTGGGACTCTTCGGACTTGTAGCGAGCGTTATCCCGGAATCAGAGAGTTGCGCAGAAGAAACCTGCCCAACCACCCGCTGAAAGGCTTGTTGACTGCGAAGGTGGATGTAAGCATGGAGAAGAGTAGTATTGCCGGTGCCGCTGGTCATGCAGTAAAGGGTTGGTTGCCGCCGCTGGTTGACGGTGGAGAGACCCCGTCAAACTTCAACGAACGACAGAGAACTAGTAGTTTTGGGACTACTAGTCGAAAAAGTCGAAAATTGGGATACAAATCTAGCTCTTTGCTAAACTTGTATTTGGATGAAAAGTAGGGATGGTTTAGATGCTCGTTGGAGTTAGTTTGAAGGAATTTGGAGGTGCTGAAGAACGAAATAAGGAAGCCGTGGAGATGAGAGAGCAGAGATAAGCAGCAAAAGTCCGGAGGAAGGTAAATACGAGGAGTCATTCCGACGTCAGTCAGCTTATACAAACGTGGGTAACCATTCCGCCAAATCCACCTTCTATCTAAGCGTACCCTTTCCTCGTGTCTCTCATTCTCAAAATGGCCAGAAATTTGCTAAAATTTTGTCGTTGCTGTTCCAGATGGACTGTACAAATTTGAGACATTTTGAGGACGGTGGGGGGTAGATACAGAGGTAATAATACAACTTCATCGATGGCATTGTTCAGAGGCACGTTCGTAAGTTGGAAGGCTTTTCTAACCGGATATCTCGCCAACCGCAATGAAAGAGAAGTACTAGACATGCACGTGTGGTCTGCGGCCTACCGTAGCACAAGAAAGTAGGAAGTCGCCATCGACGAGAACCAAGACGGCCAGGCACAATCTTTCCAAAGGGTTCCATGCAGCCCATATGCATAACAAGGAGGCAATGAAGATACACACTTCGGAAAATTATGCATCTTCAAAGGAAGAAATGGATAACGGATGAGATGTCATTGAGATGAGTACTGGTAAAATACCATCTAGCGTACGCGAAGTACAATCTGTGAGCTGGGGTTTGCACTGGAGCAACAGTGCAAGAGCAAAGCAGGGTACATAATGTACCCGAAAATTGCCATCCAAGGGGTTCTGCACTGAGTCACAAAGTCGAAGTAAGACTCGGCGTGTACAGGGACGAGAGCGACCACATTTCAAGTTGTAGCAATCTCTAATTCGTCCCATGCACGGGTCGGGAACCTTCTTCTCGACGAACCCGAATAGGCGAAAAGAACCCAAGGCAAACTCGTCGCCTTCTGCCATCTGGATCCTCTAGTCAATCTAGGGAGTCACAGAACATGGTACACCTCCGGTCTAGGGTCCTCCACAACTAAAATCCCCACCCTTCCCACCCCGAGCCTCTTCTTCTCAACGGTAAAGGCAATCTCAACCATCCTCTCCTCTTCTCTTCTCCAGCGTCTTTACATTTACCCTTCGACGACCTGCTCCCAAACCCAGTGTGCGAAGCCGAAGAGGTAGATAAGCCAACTCTCTTGATACGCATTAGTTTTCTAAACCCAGAGAATATGGCGATAAAGGCTGCAAAGCCTGCTAAAGCAGATATACCATAAAAGGCGTAGGGGTGGGATTCCATGTGGTTTTGGAGCTGTGGGTGGTTGTGGTTGGAGAGTGGTTCAATGAGTTGGTTGGAGAGTTAGTAATGGAAGAAGATGCGGGACAGAAAGGTAGAAAGTAGTACTCACGTTCATACCGAACAATCCAGCAATTAAGGCTCCAGTACCTACACCGAAGGTAGCTATAGACATCTGCAAAAAAAATGTTAGAGCGAGACCATGCGAAGAAGTAGCGGAACATTGCAAACGTACCTGCAAATCCAAAGATAACAAAGCATTACGATTTGAGTCTAAGATAAGTTCAACTATTTCTTGAGTAGATTGTACGTTTGTCTTTAGAAATAGAAATAAATCAGAGATAGAGACAGTGTCAGCACGGTGTCCTTGCTTATCTGACAAAAGACCCAACTTCACCTCTATATTCCCAACCTCATTCACAATTTCCTCCACCTGCTTCTCATACCCCTCCAAAAGCACCTCTAAATCCTCATGCTCTCCATTCTTCTCAATCCCATTCTTCTTATCACTCAAATACATCCCATCCAAATCATCATCCTGTCTCAATATCTCCTCCAACGCCTCCCCGACCAACTTGGCTCTACTCTGAAACCCAGCTAGTCTTCGAGAGTAGTGAAGCAGTCTCTTAAACCTATCATGGTCTATGTCATCTTCCATCTCGGCTAACAACCCTCCGACAAGGTTACGGACGAAGACGAGCTCGGCTTCGAGTGCACTGAGAACGGAGAGGAGGATGGAGTCGAGAGCGCGGAATTCGTAGGGTAGACCGGTGGATTTGGATTTGAGGTTGTGCTGTTGGAGTGGAAGAATGAGGGAGGTACGTTAAGCCGGCACGTACAACTCTTTCAAGCATAAGGATTTACCTCCAGATGATACAAAAACACTGAATGAAGCCTGGAATCGGCGGAACCATAGGTATCGAATAGCACAACCGTATCTGCTTTGACGAGGGCTCGGATGTGTAGTATGTTGACCTGTAGAAAGAACGAAGTCGAGATGAGTGGTCAGTTGCATCTGTGGATGACATCAAGTACACACCAAGAACGCGTGTTTTCTGACTAGGATTGTAGGAACGAGATTGGGGACTCTGGAGTCGATTTTGCGTAGGTCCCGGGGCTGCATTAAGGTCAAATTTTTCAGCTCTCGAGGAAACCCGAAGAGCAATGAGTATACGCACATTTAACTGATGCTCAGCACTTAATTCCGCTTTCTTGAACTGACCAGAGATAGTTGTAACATTTCCTGCGAAAAGTGAAATATATCATTAGTATCTCAATCTTCGAGAAAGAACGGACAGGTCATTTACCATCCTTGTCCAAGATAGTACCTGGCAAAACGCGACACAAAAAAAAATCAGCTAGAGAAAAAAAAACTGTAAAGCAACTCACATCTCAGCATAAGATCTGTAGGCTGCCTCCCCTTCATCACCTTATCCAAAATTGCAGCTTTTCCAGCCTCTTCCTCTTGTTGCGTCGGAGTCCTCGAATCCGGTTCTCTGGATCTTGCAGACCAAAACGCGGTCCTTCTCCCCGCCCCAAATCCCATCCCCGGTATCCCTTCCAGTCCCGACAAACATGGCCCCAGCAGCCTCGGTCTTCTCAAGCTCTCATAGACACCTCCGAGCCTCAATTGCCCTCGTATTCCATTTGAGAGGTATCTCGCCAAAATTTTTGTCGCTCCGGATCCCGTAATTTGCGGTTTAGCGGAAACGCTACAAGAGACGACCTTTACATTGCACAAGGTAGTGTTCCAGAACAACCCAGTATGCATCCGCAGAGATGGGTCGTGCAAGTACGAGCGACTTGTGCGCACCGTGCGTAGGGACTCCGAGAGGTCAAATTTGCTGTGACTAGCTGTGACTGTGACAATATCCACCTTTTACAGTTGCACCATTCGTGCACCACGCATCAAACGATTGAGCTACATACTGGCGCTCACATTCTGTCAGTTTAACAAGTACTTAGGGACCTATACTGGATTTTGGCTTTCTCCGATCTCATAAATGAACACTGAACAACAATACCAAAGTCGAAGTTCTGCATCATGTTGTCAACATGTTGTTCATCCCACTATCACTACAGCTCTCTTGGTTCTACCTTCGCTTTCTGCTGCTTTTTTTCTAGCCAAACAAAGTACTACTCCATTGCCTCTCTGTCCCCCATAGTGCTTTTAGATTGGTAATCTTCCTTCCTCAATGTTCATACGAGTGGAGATTGAGTGGAGACGGACGTACGCAGAATGGGGAGATAAGTATGGTGGGTAAGGTCTGTTTCCATTTGTTAATGTATTCTACTTCAAGATCTAGTTGTCTCAGCGTCCTCGTTCAGCGTCACTATCGTGATGATCAACTCGTTCAAAAAAGCCGTCGAAAGGGTTATGGGACAAATCCAACATTTACTCTTCGAGACCGTGTCCGATCTTCCCTGTGAAGCCTATAGGTTGGAGCGATATCATGTCTAACTTTGGTGTCAGGTTTGGACAGACGATTACAGAGTTCAAAGAAAATTTCAACATTACAGTTTGAATCATTTAAAGAGGGAAGAGAAATACTGGGAAGTGTGAATACATTCGGCAGCAGGGAATGAGTATAGATAGTCAAGGTATAAGGAAAAGACGGCAGCTTTGGTAAGAAATGCTGGCTCAGAAGGCGGAACAATACCCAAAGGCAATTCTTCTAGAGAGTGCTTCCACATGCCGTAGTAGATGAAGCACTGGCAGAGCAAGACTTTAATGAGACAATAAAGCAACAATGGAACCATTTTTGCACATATCCTTGATACGAAGTGACTTGATACCCCAAGAGTGTAGCCAGTCTGCTTAAGGCCGCAAAATCAGCATAGTATATACTGCTTTCAAAGAAGGAAGATCCAGTAGATTGTGATTCCGAGTCAGCCGCACAGTATCACTATCGTAATCAGCCGTAGACAGCAGAGCAACGATGGGGCATGGTGGGGACAAGTTGCGAGGAGAGATACTGAAAGACAGGAGTACATCGATGATCGATATGATACCGTGTGGGACTCGGGGATATCTCTCACATACGCATTTGATGCCATTCGATTCCCACAAAACCCTCCTTCTCCTTTGGAGGAGTCGGGGCTTCGAATTTTTTGCGGCTGCCCGACTCCCAATGGCAAAGTAGCGGTGACTAAGTGCTGTGCACCATAGTGACCGTGGGTCGACGATGACGTATGCGAGTACTAGCTCGGTCATCTCTTGGGGAAGACTTGGAGATCGCGGTTGTTTCCTCATCCGTTGAGAAGGAGAGGTCAAAAGTGACGGTCTGACTGTGTCCTTCCCTCCATGTCTCGATATCCACTGCTTTATCATTCTCTACCCTTTTCCAGCGGCGTGGTGCGTTATGCCTTGGTTATGCCTCTTTGTATCAGACATTCCTTCAACCTTTCGGCACATTTGTCGCCAGGTAAAAACTTCACAAACCTACACAGGCTGTAATACTATTCTTTCATTGTGATCTGAACGGTATGTCATTTCCGTAAGTGTACATGCCTGTATCCGCAACGGTGGTAGGAATTGGCCATGGGTGGATCGACCGCCAGCTCGTCTTGCTTGGTTTATATCATCCCGGGAAGCATGATTTACAGACCTACATCTATCAGACGCTTCCCGGACCCCCGGCGCAACAGCTCTTGATCCCAGCCCGGGTAATAGAATTCTCCTCCTCCTCCGTATTGTGAAACAACCAACTTCTCAACCGGCCATTCTGCGATCACTTCCTGTTTGAAGGTCTTCTTCGATATGAATAGCCGTCTCGCGCTACTTGTCCTCGAAAGCCCTTCAACGCAAGGGCTACTTATTCGACAATCATGCCCAGATTCTGGAGACTCCGAGTTCTGCTCTTTATTTCCCAATTTTGAAGTAGTATCGATCGACATCACCGCTCGTTGTACTTACATGAAGGCTAAGCACAATTCTGTGCTGCGGAGAAGCCTTTGGAACGTCATTATGTATGTGCTGCGGAGGGTGACTTACTAAAAAATCTCTCAGATTCACAAAACGGCGAGAAGTTGCCTACAAACTTCAAAACGTTTTGAGGTGCATTGCTTAAAAGATCGATGCCACAACTTGCCATCGTTAAGCATTTCCTCCCTTTTTTCATCCTCCCTTCTTCTCTTTTTTCCCTCTTGCTTTGGTCATGAAATCCAACACTGCTTCCATCGTCGCTTTCATTGGGCTGGCAGTCAACCTTGCCTGTGTCAATGCTGTAAGTATACGGCAAAAAACATTGAAGTTTCTCGTTGGGCTAATCGATTGATCTAGATTCCACTAGCTAACCCAATTATCTCCTCTGCTAGTAGCTCTTTCACGAGCGTTGTTGGTCCCTCCGCCTCACAGGCTACTGGCACCATCGTTGTTGGCCCCTCTGCCTCACAGGCTACTGGCACCATCGTTGTTGGCCCCTCCGTCTCACAGGCTACTGGTACCATCGTTGTTGGTCCCTCTGCCTCACAGGCTACTGGCACCATCGTTGTTGGCCCCTCCGTCTCACAGGCTACTGGTACCATCGTTGTTGGTCCCTCTGCCTCACAGGCTACTGGCACCATCGTTGTTGGCCCCTCCGTCTCACAGGCTACTGGTACCATCGTTGTTGGTCCCTCTGCCTCACAGGCTACTGGCACCGTCGTTTACTGTGCAGAATCTGCGGTCACTAGCATCGTCGGATCCTCTGGCTCAGGAGTGACCAGCGTCTTTGGCAGTGCATCGGCTTCTGCATTCCCCTCTGTCGTCTCCGGCGTCGGTTCAGAATCTGCGGTCACTAGCATCGTCGGATCCTCTGGCTCAGGAGTAACCAGCGTCTTTGGCAGTGCATCGGCTTCTGCATTCCCCTCTGTCGTCTCCAGCGTCGGTTCAGTTTCGGCATTCCCGTCCGTCATTTCCATCGCAGCCTCCTCTTTCCCGACTACTGTGAGCGTTGCTGGTTCTAGTGCAGTAGGCTCATGCGCCGTTGGAACTCCCGTCACTATCACGTTTAGCTCAGCGCCTACTGCCTCGGGCTCAGTGTTTTCCTCCGTCGCATCAGGAGTCACTTCCATTGTGTCTGGTAGCTCGGCACCTGCCCCTTCGGGCTCTGTCGTGTCCTCCATTGGCATCCCAGTATCTTCGAGTGTTGTCAGCTCGGCACCCGCCCCTTCGGGCTCTGTTGTGTCCTCCATTGGCATCCCAGTATCTTCGGTTGCCATCACATCTGTCGTGGCCCCTTCGAACTCGCTTTAAACACTGATAGTGGTGCTTTGCTATCGCATAGGTCACCAAAAAGATACGGAATGAAGATGACTACGTTGGACCTTTTTAATATCTATTCTTGATTGATTGGATTGAACATTATGATAGTATATATATCTACAAGTAGTAGTACTGTTAATTCGCTCAGTGTACGATACGTGAACGAGACATACAGTCCACCTGCTTCGTAATGTTCGTCAGAACGTGCCATATGCAAGATGAATTGCGATTCGAGACTGAAAGAATGCCTGGCAGGCTGAAAGATCTAAGTGATTAAAAGCCGTTTGTTTTGAGAAGATAATCGAGGTGATAGCGCCCTCGAAGCCCGGCCTTGAGACGATATTTCTGGGTCGTTGTTCATTAGCCAAAGATTTGTTTGTTAAATTTTCGGAGGCGCTCAAAAGGATATACAGAATCTGCCTACACCAGATCCCCAGTTTCTATCTGTAAAAAAAAATATTACGACTAGTATATTTATGAAGCCACCTGTATCATCCTTGTCAACTCCGCCTGCTCATTTCTCTAGATCCATCAACTCAGCGACTCTTGAAAAGGCACTGAGCCCGTAAAAAGAACTTTCAGTGAGCGATAATAGATACTCTCTGATGTTCTCAGCTCTCGGTAGCATCTTTAGCTCATGTATTCAACACTTCCTCGAGACCGTTCTACACTGTCATTCTCCAAATCAGGTACTATAAACTTGCTCCCAATATCCAGTGTATTCTCCACTTCGGGCCTCAATTTCCGCCGTATGTTGAGGTTGTACAATAGCGTTAACGAATAAACATGGCTGATGCTGTAACTAAATATCAGAGTCACTGTGAAGCGTTGGTTAGCATCGTATTGATCTTGATATTTGAAGAACCAGCGAAAACCTCAGGCTCTCTACGCGACGAGAAATTGAACATACCATTGCTGTAAAAATCACCAGCGTAATTAGCAAGAGCCAGCATGGCGGTGATTGCACTGAAGGCGCCGGTTTTCAGTGCGAGGGTTGCTAGGCGACGGATGAGTCTGGCAGAAAATAGTTCAGATATCTCGGAGTGGCTAAAATCTGTAGTTCAAGTTGAGCCGCACTCACCTACGTGAAGATCGCAGATCAACATCTGTGGACCGGTAATACCTAGCCATCAGTACCGCTATAGACATATCCACCACAATCCCAGATGTTAACCAAATCCTGTGTGTGATTCGCTCAGGCTCTGAACTGACAACATGGCTGACGAAAGTGCGAATCGGACTTACATTATACAAGCAGTCATTCCATTGCGAGAACTATTATGGCGAAAGAAAATGATTCCAGATGTCACATAACCAACGCTACCAAGCTAAAAATTGTTCAGCTCTTTGCGCCAGGAAACTAATACACGCATGGAGAAGGCACTTACATATATAATTATCAGGAAACCAATGGCGCCGATCGCGAATTTGCGCCTTGTTCTGCCAGAATATAATGAGCAAACGCAGAATCACTGGTTGAGTTATCTTGGAACGCGCACAGAACCCAGTACCTCCTGAGCATGAAAACTTGTACGATCGCTCCTGAAATACCACTAGATGCTAAATATACAGCGGTTGGCCTGAAAAGCACAAGTCGTCTCAGTAAAACGGTCCCTTCGAGAAACATATAAACTTGCCATTCTCGCATTCGTAGCGGAAGCCTCTCTCCTGAATTGGTTTGAATAAGGCATTAGAACACTCGATGGCCCCCATTAATTTAATCCGAATTCGAGAAGGCATACCTTGACGAGTGACTGCGAACTGCCATGATTCACAGAAGATCTTGAGATTGAAAAGACAAGTTTCAAAGGCTGCACGACTTACGAGATAACAATTTACACAAGCTGCCATTGTCGAGAGCGTGTTGCATAAAACTGCTCCTGATACCGAGATCTTAGCAAGCCACCTATCGTTGGGATACTTTCGGAAGTAATGGATCGTCTAGAACAGCAGTTGAAACGTTTGGTGTCAGTGTCTTAAGACATGCGGGCGCTGGGGGGAGGGGAAATCCAAAAATCTCACCTGATGAATGACGAGCACATATAGCATCAGATTCACCCATGCTGCTATAAGCAGTGACCTGATTTCAGACAGACGAGTCAAGGATCCGAAGGGGACTAGTGGTATACTCAAGACGTACCCAAGCACCTTGTGTACATTCACATCGGATAGATCGATTTCCTCAGTGTCCATGACCCTACTACCTGTTGTCGGGGGCTGAGAGAGAGATCAACCAAGGACCAGAAAACAGCGAGTTCTCTTCATATATGTACCCGTTATTTGCTGCCCATTCAGACGTCTCAATATAAAGACACAGGGACTTGGGTCCCTGGGGAGACGGGGAGGTCATTTATATAGTGTACATCCCGCGAGAAGGACCAACTAGGATCAACCAAGGACCAAACACCGAGCGCCATGATGAGTATGTACTGATATCAAGGGATCTCGTTTTGCCGCCCATTCAGATGCCTAGATGCCTCAATAGAAAAACACAAGGACCCAAGTGACAAGTCCCTTGTGCCAGTGGAGAACGGGGAGGTCGGTTGCATAACGCGTATGATGGCTGTGTGAAACGGACACTTGCGGAGACCTCGAGTCGTGCGAATGGCCTAGAGGTAGGTTTTGGGGTGGTACCCTGTAGGAGCCAGTGTATAGTCGGAGGGTCAAAAAGGATGTGCGCTGAGCTCGAGATCGACATAGGTGCACACCAAGTAGTATGGCTCAATGTCAATCAGAATCCGAACAAGACATAGTGCATAGTGCATGATTACTGTATCAGCGCCGCCAAGGTAGAAGTCACCGTTGCGTCACCGAGATATTGCCGTCAATATGTGAGTTTCCTCCCGACATATACATAAATTGAAACTT
Organism: Tetrapyrgos nigripes; assembly: GCA_013368315.1. NCBI lineage: Eukaryota > Fungi > Basidiomycota > Agaricomycetes > Agaricales > Campanellaceae > Tetrapyrgos > Tetrapyrgos nigripes. The sequence goes on along the minus strand of JAACJM010000162.1, from coordinate 165,343 downwards.
CTTGACCGTACATTCAATGCCCTGGGATAACCGCTTGAACTGGAATGCCAAAGGGAAGGCCCAAGGTGTATGTCCTCGTACAGGCTTCGTAGCATCATGCGACTGGTGTCATGTTTGACTATTTGAAAACGCGCATATATCAAGGACCAGTGCCTCTGAGTTTCGCAGCCCTACATGTAGTGTACAATTCCAAAAGGTTCTAGCCACAGACCTGCTACAGGTCACAGGCGTTTATCAAGGTGTTTATCAAGGCGGAAAGATATAATGAAGAGCCAGTAATCCGTCGATCAGTGGCGGCATTGTTGAAAGTGAGAACTCGATTTTGACTTGATTCCAAAGCGAAGGAGGGACGGACGCAGCAGGTAAGTAGCAGAACAGATATGACAGATCTTGGCATCCCTCCTAAATTCTTTCAGTTTTCCCTGGCTAGAGCGCCACAGAGAGATCGTCCATGCAGCCTTGAAGCTTGATAGTTGTCAGCCTACAGGTACTCGGTACTCACTAATAAGCTATGCGGCACCTATTACTGACACAAAGTCAAACTCAATATACTCCACATATCCTTCAACGATTCGGATTGATCGGCATTGTTGATGATTAGGCCCAGTCTGCGTCCAACCAGTCTCGTAGACAGACAGAAACGACGATCACTAAACTTCACGGTGACTAAGGTGATGTGTTAGCGCGTCCAACCTGCAATACATCAACTGCAGCCAAGTTTATAGTCGCCGAATCGAGTCCAAGTTTACTTCAACTCTTTGCGATGCTGGCAGAACGCATACAAAACACACAAAAAGCTAGGCTAACAGAGTCCTAGCGAGCATTGGGAATCCGGGGTAAGCAAAGCGCGAGGGTGACGGGCGGAAGTGCTAGCTATATGCATCGTGATTGTTGAAATTGGAACGAGTAAGGAATCAAGAGATACTACTGCCATTGAGGAATGGAAATCTGGGGTAAGCAAAGCGTGAGGGACCAGGGTGATAGGCAGATTAGCGATATGCATCGCAATTGTTGAAGTTGGAACGAATAAGGAATTAAGAGACGCTGCCATTTGGCTGCCATTGAGGAATGAAATTGGAACGAGTAAGGAATCAAGAGATGCTGCCATTGAGGAATGGAAATCTGGGGTAAGCAAAGCGTGAGGGTGATAGGCAGATTGGCGATATGTATCGTGATTGTTGAAGTTGGAACGAGTAAGGAATCAAGAAATGCTGCCATTAAGCAACATTCCAATCAACTCTTCCGACACGCTCGCGAAAGGCGAAAGTCAATCACGTGTACATAGGTACTTGGACCGACGACTCCCGAACGAACATCACCTGGGTGCCTCCCGAATTCCGACACAGGCCGACCGCGTCAATTCCGACGCTTTGATAAATTCCGAAGGCACAGCATTCTTTGTGAAGGTAAAGCTGCATTCCGCAAACCTTTTTACTCTTGTTGGATTACTACTCACTAGATATACAAAGTATGTAAGAGTACAAACAAATCTATTGGAAACAAAACAGAGAAACGGGAAAAATGGAGCATGGTTGACGAGAGGTGAGATGAGAGACGAATAAGATAGCGCTGTGATATTGACACGTTAATGTTAATTGTTATGACGATGAGAGATGAAGGACGAAGTGTGTGTATGTGTATGTAGTATGGACGAAGCTTTCGACGACAAGGCGAGACATTTTAGAAGTCTTCGTCAATGGAGCTGTAAGAAAAAGAACACCAGTCAGCGTCACAGTCAGGTACAAGACTAGTGATGAACTACTCACAAAGCCTTAGAGTTTGTCGACGTCTCCGTCGTTGTCGAGTGGTTGATACCAGCCTTGGAGTAGTCCGACACCCTCTTCTCAAAGAAGTTGGTCTTGCCCTGAAGGGAGATCATGTCCATAAAGTCGAAGGGGTTGGTGACGTTGTAGTGTTTCTCGTTACCGAGAGCAACGAGAAGACGGTCAGCAACGAACTCGATGTACTGACACATGAGCTTGGCATTCATGCCGATGAGGGAGACAGGGAGAGCATCTGAAAGGAATTGTATGCGTCAGTAAATCATGAGAAGCGACAAACGATGAGTACTAACCAGTGAGGAACTCCTGCTCAATGGCAACGGCGTCAGTGATGATGTGTTTTACGACATCAGGGTGAGGACGACGCTTAAGATGACTGAAGAGGAGGCAAGCAAAGTCGGTGTGCATGCCCTCGTCGCGAGAAATGAGCTCGTTGGAGAAAGTGAGACCAGGCATCAGACCACGCTTCTTCATCCAGAAGATAGCAGCGAAGGATCCCGAGAAGAAGATACCTTCAACGGCAGCGAAGGCGACGAGACGCTCAGCGAAAGTGGAACGTTGGTCAGAGATCCATGTAAGAGCCCAGTCAGCCTTGCGCTTGATGCAAGGAATGGTCTCGACGGCATCGAATAGGTATTCGCGTTGGGCGGGGTCCTTAATGTAGGTGTCGATGAGGAGGGAGTAAGTCTCAGAGTGGATGTTCTCCATCATGATCTGGAAACCATAGAAGCAGCGAGCTTCGGCAGCTTGGACTTCATTCGAGAAACGCTCAACGAGATTTTCGTTGACGATACCGTCGGAGGCGGCGAAAAAGGCGAGGACGTGAGAGATGAAGTGGCGCTCGTTGTCGTTCATGCGGTTGTTCCAGTCGTGAAGGTCCTTGGAAAGGTCCATCTCCTCGGCGGTCCAGAAAGAGGCCTCAGCTTTCTTGTACATCTGCCAGATCTTGGGGGTGATTAGAATAACAGCAAAGGTTGAGGTAGTCCTAGATACACACCTCAGGGTACTGAATAGGGAAGAGGACGAAGCGACGTTTGGTTTCTTGAAGGAGAGGCTCCTCGCCTAAAACGACACGTCAGAACAAGCAACGACGCGTAAAAAAAGGAAGACGCACTTTCGGGCAGGTCAACTTCACCGACAAACTTGGTCCTCAGCACTTCAAGGTTGTCTTCCTCTTCGTGTGCTTCTTCTTCATCGCCGAGACTCTTGGGTGACGTGGAACGACGCCTGTCGTCAATGAGCTCGAGTTTGGCCGTGAGCTTGGACTTTTTGGTAGGCGACTCGATAGAGAAAGAGTCTATCTGAGAGGCGAGCTAAAAGAAAGCTGTTAGCTCGAGGTCATGACCAACAAGACAGGAAGAACTGACCCTCTTGCTGGGAGAGGGTTGAGGAGAGAGTATGCGAGTGGGAGTGGTGGCCATTGGTGATAGAGATATGAGATGTAGAAGACGACGAGGAGAGAGAAAGTGGGAGGGATGTAGTAGTTGGGAGTGAAGAGACGAGAGCCAGATGAACCACGTCTAAATATTCCAAAGATTGTTGACTGACAAGCACTCACAAATAACGCGAACGCGTAACATTTCAATCAACGTTACATGATGTCTATCAAATTCCATCAATTCACGCGGGCGTTCTTCGGGAACAGTTAGGGTCCTCATTGTTCCCCATTGTTCCCTTTCCAAGGACCTTTTCAGTCCGCAGATATCCCATGCCGCGCTAGGGGACCAGATAGAACCATTTTAAGACGAGTCAGAACGCGTCTAGAACTTTGGACTGTGGAACAACGCGTCGTAATCACTATTTGTACGCTCATCTCGGGGTGACCGATCCTAGTGGGCATTGTCGGCAATGGAGTCATCCATGACAACAGGAACGGTACTGATCCTACTATGTACATATGAATCCCGGGCCTAATCAACAATGACGCGTCGCGACTCGCGAACCAGCGGATTGGTTGGTGACGTGTCAACTTGTTATGCACGTGATGGTGGTGGTAGCCCCTTTTCGCGTCGCGTCTGTCCTGACTGCCATCTTCTCTTTCCCAATGACACAGGTATAGGTGTCTTCATAAACACATAAATACATCCAAGCATAGCAGTTAATTAAAATAAAAGTAAACCCAAAAATGACTGGAATCCTTGTTCAATAATAATAATATCGGAATAGAGTATGGTGCTGTTCAATATCCTGCGCGCGATAGGTTTAAGCAACCATCAATACACCAGTGACCACACTCCCAATAACCAATCCTACATAGCGCATATCGATCATTCCAAGCCCTCCAGCTCCATTGGCGTTGGACCCGGAACTCCCATTCGAGCTTCCACTTCCACTATTGGAACCTGAAGCACTGGGATTAGCACCAGCATTCCCAGTAGATGTCGGGGGAGAGGAGCTACTACTACCATTTGATCCAGAGCCTGTAGAGCTGGATCCCGAACCAGATCCCGAACCACCACCCGCAACAGGGAAAACCTCCGGAACCATCGACCCAGTCGCCGGAGAATCTATTCCCCCACTGTCTCCACCAATTTTGACGTCGCAAGACCCATTTTGTTGAGCATCTGGACTGGAACATTTAATATCAATGGCGTTGTCACCGCCTACGTTCATTTCCCAGCCTCCTGCTGAAGCAACAATAGTTTCTGTACATGTTCATGGAAGTTTTGTAGAAAGGGGAAAAAATATTATGTTAGGCTTGGAACACATGCAAGAGTCGCCGAATGCACTGAATGGAAGGTATTACGCACGAGTTTCTACACTTGCAGTTTGTCCACCGAAATTTATTTCATTTTGATCATTTATGAACACAAAAGTAGTGGCAGAACCGCCGTCTGCAGTACCGACAGGGGTGAGGGTTGCCGTCGGTAACGCTGCGCCGTCCCCAACGTGGAATAGAGTGATTTCATCGGCGGCGGTGAGTACTACATGGTTTAAAAATTTGATGTGAGATGCAATACATGGAGCTGGGGATAAGTACGCCGTATACTTACCAAGAAGAAAAGCGTTAAGGATCGCAAATGATTTAATGGACAGAGAGGATTTCATGTTGATGGAGAAGAGGAGCAAGTACGTTGGAAGAGTGAGTGTGTGCGTCGGATGGATGAATACCTGGGTCGCTGCCACTGGCAGATAAAATAATGCAGGATAAGATCGACTTGGGTACCTAGGTATTTATAGGAACTTGTTCGTATTCTGCCAGTGAGAGATAGTGTGTAATGTACGCGTAACCGTTCCTCAAAGTCCACATACACCAAGTATCGGTACAGGTACTCGAAACGAGCGCCCTCAATCCTTGAACGCAGATCAGAGGTCCAAATTTACTAAAGTTTTGTTCAATTTGTGTACAATACTGATACATGGCTTATTCGGATCGCCGATTGAAAGTAGCTGAAACATCACTGGCAGAACCATGATACGTACATGAAGTTCATGATTGTGAGTCGCATCATTACTAAACACCAAAGCTACTAGTACGTGTACCCAAAATACGAGTCCTATTTATAGGACGAGTCTTATTCTGAGCTCGTCGAGCAACGAACCAGTGTTCGGTCCATCATGATGGTCCACGCAAGGCCGGCCGCACGCCCACATCTACCTCTTCAGAGTCAATAATTATTTTTGGGCAATTCGGAGATGAGGACTCGTACCTGGCGCTGTATACGGTATACAGTGGCCCGCACCGACAGGTCACATATGCATATTCCTATGTAGTATACTCAACCATCATGATTATTCTCGCCATCCAGGTTCATCATTCATACCCCATCATTTGTGCGCAAGGATTATGATTTCGGTTGTCCGTTTCAAGTACAGGGGCTGACCAACTTTTAAGCAGTAAGTCCAAACTAAACTACTGTGGCGTTGCTGTGGCCGCGCGTGAAGGATCCCCTTTTCTGATTCTCTATTGAATGATACCAGGCAGATTATTTACATTGATTTTAATCCTCAAGCTGCTCTTCTGGGTCAAAAGTTTGGCCGCGCAAGGAGGAAAGAAGGCATGTCTAGGCTGCAAAGGCGCATATATGCTCATTTTCTGACGACTACCGCTGACTCAAATTCTCCCAGATTCCTCCTGTAGCTGGCATGTAGCCACGTCTGTCTTCTCGTGAGCCCTGGTAAATACTCTACCGAAGAGCGTGAATGTTGTAGAAAGTTGGGGTCCTGCCAGTGGTTACACAAGGTGAGTATCTACTTGCTACTAGTACTTGTTCTATGATTTCGAATCTTTAGCTTATACGAAAGAAAACGGGGCGGTCACGGCTTCAACGCCCCATCTCTTCTCCTTCTACTGCATGCAGTTCCTATTTCCGCTATGAAGCTCTCAGCCGGTATAGACTCTGAATGGCTTGTGCACGTGGGCACAAAAGAGCCGCTGCATATTTCCTTGTAGCTTAAGCTTGTAATACAAGCTTTTTGTTCTGTTGTAGAGTCTTCGTTCTATTGTTCTTGTGCTCTTGTCTTCGCCATGACCTGTCTTCGATAGTGTTAGTATGGCTTTGCCTTTCTGATGTCGACTTGGATTTTCCGGCCACTGAAGTAGAATATTACTCTATTAAGTATGATAATGGTCCCGAAGTGAGTATCTATGCGGTATTAAAGTCTCGGTTATAGTATAGAATGGCCATGAACGGGAAGATCGAAAGATACAGCAACACCTTTATGGTAAAGATACCATGTCCAACTTTTGACGCTGCCGTGAAGCCCAATATTGGAGGTGACAGGACGCCGATCAGGAATTCGATTTCGGGATCCAGTCTGGGGATATACTCGATTTCAAGACACGTCTTCGAATCAGCTCTAATCTCCTCAACAGCGAGGATGTGCGCGCCACTATCCAACCGTACCAGCTTCCCATTCACGCTGGCATATGGGTCGCCACAATCAGAAAGTTTGGCACTGTGGTGCTGCAACTTGAAGGAAGACAGATGATCATTGAACTCGAATTGGATAGAAAACGCCTCTCCGGTGGTCTGGCATTCAAAAATCAATGCAGCCTTTTCGTGCCTTGTAGAGAGGCTAAAAGAGATTATATTCCGTAGTTGGGTACAGTCAAAGCCGTCCTTGTCTGGCAGTGATGCACAAACGAAATGCTGAGCAGAGGGAAGTAGTTCGAGATGATAGCATGCAGAAACCGGCGACTCTGGACCTGGTTTCAACTGGCAGTTGTTGACCGTACGAAGTGTCACGTTTTCTCTAACAGTCACTTGATGTACACTCGAGGGGAGGAGAGTAAGCTGCGAAAAATAACGCAGCCTACGGAACCAGGTGTCCGTGACCCGATAAAATGGATTACTGAGGGGTGAATGCTTGAAGACCAATTCGTCCGGGCAGCATCGGACATATTGTTGCCCTCGTGTCCGTTGAAGATAGACGTACAAGTAACTTCCATCCCTCGCGGATTGACAGAACAGGGAAGCAAGAAGAACAGGCTTTCCTCGATAGCGTCTGCCAGTGAATGCAAGAGGGAAATGGATCCGAAGACCATTGTTGGCAAACGTATAAGATGATCTATCCCCAAGAATCTGAGATTCCGAAGCTATCACCTCGCCAGACATCCTGAACTCATAAGGTGTTTTCGCCAGTAATCCCCTCGGTTCATCATTCTCAGACGGCTCTGCAACCCAAGCAAATCCGATCCTCGGAAAGTTTGATGATCTCCTGCTTGAGGCGCATGAATGCCTTTGAACCACCCTCCCCATAAATCGGCGGCATGCTAACATCAAAAATCCCCATCAAGCAATACGCTCGGTCCTCTGGCCTTGTTGTACACCGGTTTGCAGCCCATGACATCCTCTGAGTGACACTGTATTCGCTGTGGCGAGGGAGACGATGTCCCGTAAACTCCACCTCGTCCCTATCCTTTTCCAAGAATTATCCAAAAACACTACGTCCTTGGGTGCGAGTAGCTCCTGTAACGTCCATCCTCTCGTGAACCATCTACCCCCTCGGAAATGAGACTTTGGATTTCGAGGATGATAAGTGCCTGAAACGTCAGAGAGGTAGACGTAGCAAACCCCGGCGTCTTCGTAGTACTGAAACATTGAGTTGATGGCCTCCGAAAGCTCGGCGCTGCTCTCCTTGTTGATGCAGCATGAATCTATCCAAATCCACTCAAATTTGTACCGACGAGCTCGTGCACGAGCGTTCTCGACTTTGTGGAAACCAGGTTTATCCCTGGCGACTTCTAAACTCTGGATGTCTTGGAAAGAAACTTCCCCTTCACCCCAGGTATGAGAGAGAATGGCGTAGCGCGGGATGCTGACATAGAACTCCTGCACATTGAAGGTTTTCGTATTCAGCAGACGCATGGAATACAAGGATAGTGTTTGGTTAGACTATCTATGCAGTGTAGAGAGGGAAAAACGAGTCACTTACATTAGGGAAAGAAAAGGAGGAGCTCATTGGTTGTATACACCGGAACGGTCTTATAAAGACCTGAACCTTGATTTGACCTTGATCCTTGATCATCGCGTGTACTTGAAACGGGATGGATGCTGTCCTGAATAGGTTCGATACAGGTTCGGTACGTTCAAAGCAGCGCCGAGCAGAGGAGGTCTATAGTATTACCCGGGTTGGGATCAATACCTTGCCAATACCTGATACGCCGGGGGACCAGGAAGGACCAGGAAGGGTCCCGATGTAGGTCTAGGTACATCATTGTTCCTGGGATGATAGGACCCCAGCAAGGCGAGCTGACGACTCATAGGTCCGACCCGGCGGAAATAGCCAGCACGCTAATGCAGCATATACCCCCGAGGCTTGGTGTATTCCATGATAGCGCTATTTTCAACGCGAGATACTACGTTCATGAGCGAAAAACGACCTCGAAGGAGTCTGTTAATGTGAAGGAAGGAAGGAACATGTTTATGACAACGTGTCTGCACTTTGCACCGCAACGTTGACGAAGATTCGACGAAGACTCTCAGTGCTCGCCTTCTTCCATATTCTGCTGCAAGATGCCTAGTTTACGTCGCACTCGCATAACAATGCGCCAACCATAAAGAGTTGTCGCAGGAATGAGCTGGTCATTTAGCAGACGGGATGAGTATGGGATGGAATGACGGATAAGGACCCTTCTATGGGTCTGCAAGGCGAAGTGTCTAATTGTCCGGTATGGTTGGCTTTGTTATTTTCGAGTTGGAAAACTCAATTACAGTTTCTCAAGTCTGAGTTCCAGCGTTCGGTAGTCAAGAATCGGTCAAAACTAATGTTGGAAAACAGTAGGCCAATACTGGGTCAGCATGACACTCGAATCTTCCCCTCAATCATCGTATATCCGCAAGCATTTCTCAAGACTTTCAAAGGACGGCTATCACAGCTTTGGACATATGATAACAACGGGCACCGGCGCAGTCCTGAAAGCAAGTGGACCGACATGGACGTGTTGGGACATATACTTGACGCCAGCGCCTAACGAGGACCGCTGAATTCAACCCTTCTCAGATGCCTCGTCTGTCCGATTCTGGTGAACCCTGGCTGAAGAGCGTGCTGCAAACCAGTGCAAGTTGACGTCCTAGAGGTACAAGGTGAGTATCTACTTGCTACTTTCCTTCTGATTTCGAATCTCTGAACTGAAATGAAACACAGACCAGGCTCCACCCCCATCGATTTCCCTTGTCACCAACTTTTCACTCCACTCCATGCGGTGTTAACACAATATCGCTCGATGGTCCACTCACTATCGCATCTCATCCGGTTCCCTTCAATGCTCTCCAAAATCTAATGTACGCTCAGTCCTGCTTTAGGCCTAATACCAAGCTTCTGGAGCCTATAGGCTAGCACGCAAACAATTCCGACACTTCTGTGTTGGACGTCAAAATCAAGTGTGCCTCTTGGCGCATTCATTCCCTCTGCGCTTCCTCTTATGTTTCTGCGAGAATATCTCCCGTACATATTCTCTTCTGTTTGTTCTGCTCCAAGTTTTGTGTTTCAAGTTCTGGCACGTCTGGTTCTCTTGGAACTTGGCTAATTCTCTTGGTCTTGAAATTTAGCTGGCGACGCGCAGAGATGTATGACATCTACGGCTGGTATCGTTTCCAAAAGCGCGCTATGTCTCACGCCGTAGTCGGACTGGTTGGAACCCTTAAGTTCACATCAGGAAACCGGTACATGAAGAATGTGACAATAAACTATTGAAAATTATCAATAACCCCAATACCTGTGATAATTTCCGTGTATTCTCGTGAATCTGTTTTTCAGCTATGAGATTATGCGCTTTAATAGAAATTAAGTTGCATTCCCATTTCACTTGGGAATGTTTGATACTTTATCATTGATTTATCATAGATTCAGTTTACATTAACATATGTATAGAGGTCCTTGTACGGGCTGACAAAAAAAGTAGAGCAGTCATTAAGTACTGATTCCGAAGTCCACTCTGCCGGTACAGCCCCTCCCCATTTCGGAAAAAGATGGACACCTCGCTTGATCGTCTCAACAGGGACCACGGCCGATGATACACCTTGTGAAGTTTTATGGAGCTTGACACGGTGTACACCGGAGTGTGATTCAGGCTGCGAGAAGTTAGTATACCATTCTACATATGCTAGGTGTTTAGGCGGCAAAGCATTTGCAGGAAACAGAGTGTTAATTTTCTTGTCCGGTATTGAAAATATTACACGTATGCGGCCAAGCCTCATACCTGCAAAGACATCAACATCACTGTGAGTAAAATGAAAGGTAAAAACATACCTGCTAATGGAGATTGGTTTTCGGGCAATATCTCCTTCACCTTGATAAGTGCGGGATCAAATTGGGAACGCTGAAGGACTTGTCCATTAGAATTATAGCGGCGTGGACGAGCCGAAACGGTGTCGAGAGTTTCGTTTCCATGAAGATCACTGTTGACAAACTTGATCTGATGCCAAACAGGAACAGTGTGGAACGGGAATACTACAATGCGTGCATACTCCTCCAGTTGTATTTGCGTGAGTCGAGTTCCAGCATGACGATACTGAACGACGAAACGAGCAAGGGCGGATCTGAAGCTGGTAGCTCCATAACCTCGTTCACCGGGGTCCTCTAGCTTCTCCAATGAAACAAATTTGACAGTCGGGTTACGGGTCAGCTTCTGTTGAAGAGGACACTGCATGTCAGTAAGGGTCCGCTTGGCACCAGGGAAGTCATAGCGCACACCTAAACGTGCTGATGAGGACATTGTGGAGGACGTCATGTCGGAGTCGGATGAGAAGCACCACTTGATATAGGAAGCGTGGTACATGACTTTTTCCCGGCGCTCCAGCCAACACGTCATCTGCGCATACTCGTCCTTGTGATTAGAAGCTCGGTAGGCATCCTTGGCGAAGTCGATATGAAGTCTTTCGGTAGTCTCGGTGTTATAATTGTCTGTCGTACCGTAGAAGCTGATGGCAAGAGAGTAGTGACTAAGGAAATGTAACTTCGGGAGGTTGAAATGCTCCCGGACACCAAGGTCCACAAATATGCTTTTGTTGGCATGAAATTGAGAAAGAGCCTCATCGAGAGAAGCTAGGGTCTCGGAAGTGTGGATGGGGTAGGTAGCCATGTACAAAAAGTCGAGAAGGGCGCGTGTTGCTGCTGTCAAAGTACGAGACTGATGGGCAGATAAAGAAGGGACATCGGTGACTAGTCCAAGGAGGAAGGAGCACATTTGCTTATGCTCGGCACCACTAACCCGGGAAAGGCTTGTGATTCCCTTGTGAAAAATCCGGATGGCATGACTAGCTGGTAAACGTCGCACACGGGCATCAATCTCGTCAGCACCAACAATGTCAGAAATCCACCCAATGAGGTGCTTCATGACACCTTGATACAGCTGATGCAGAATGTCGGGTGTGATGGAACGAAAGATGTCGCAATAGGGGAGGTCTTCCCAGAAAGGATGTTGGACAGGTTTGATGTTGGCATGTAGACAAGTTTGCGCCCATAAGGAAGTCCCGATCCGCTCTGCAGCGTCGAGCGCAGCATCCATGTCCCGAGGGTTATGAGAGGGCGGATAGTTCCCAAGTTCATCCTTTGGTGCTTCGCAGCATGGACAGTCTCCGTAGTAACCGGTGGTAACCAGCATTTGCTCTGGGTAATCACCAATGTACGCTGCCAGAATAGGATGGCAACGACGTTTAACGCCGTCTCCACTCTGCATCACAACCCCATCCAGACCTGCGTCCTTCAGCGGAGCCAGCAAATGCTTCATACACGCATGGAAAAGATTGGTGGTAATCCGGCGGCGTGCGGCCTTGTTGGTAACGTGCTCGAGTCTAGATGTTGGAAGATAGGCAAGTAATACCTGCCCTTGCTGTGATGGCTTCCGGCGTATCTCCTTCGGCAGGTTTCCAATGGTTAGGTAGACAGGATAGGCTGATTTATTGCGGAAGAGAGTGATCTGCGTTTTGTCGCTGGAGATGATGATGGGGATAATGGTTGCGCCAGGGGTATCCTTTTCGACTGCTTTCTAAACGTAAAGTTGGGGTAATCAACATCAATTGAAACCCTGAAAAAAGATACCTCACATACCTGCGTGCTCCACCACCATTTACCAGTGTGGAAGTCGTGGTACAAAGCCATTGTCTTGTCAGCGTCCGCGTAATGACGCTCAGGTGCAAAGCACATGTATCTGCTATGCTCGGCGTTTCCATACAGCGCCCGGATACACTCAAGGATATCGCGCTTGTACAAGTCAAAGGCTTGACCTGCAATAACGACTTCCTCTCGTGTAAACTGTGGTCGACGAGCTGGCAACTCATGGTCAATGATCTCGTTCAGCTCAGCGCTATTACGATATGAAAGACCAAGAGCTTCCTGAACCTAGATGTAGAATTGATTAAAAACAAATTAGAAAAGAATGATCACAAAAAAGTAGTAGTCTACGTACCCCCTTAATGGCCAGCAGATCATCAAACGCCGTTGATCCTGTACCTCGCAACTTTGCCCAACGGCCAATTTCCCAGTCCATCCGAGATGCGAAAGGAGCATACTTGTTTGAGTTGCTACCTTCCAATGTTGACTGGTATTGACGAAAGCCGTTTGACGAGTCGTGAAACGAGTAGGGAGTGGAGTCGGGTAAAGGTGCACCAGCCTGACCTCCAAATCTTTCAACATAAATATCATCACGATGGGCAGGGACATTCCGAAGAGGAGTGTTGGGAGATCGACGAGGAGGAGTGGGGGTGTCATCGGTGTTGTCCATGTCCAAATTACCGTCGGGTTGATGTGTAGATTGTTGCCGCTCAGGCTCCCATGTAGTTTCGAGTTCGACATCTCCACCTTCCGGATCCTCCTCCTCCTCTCCCTCATCAGAATGAGGATGCCACACTTCACTATCCCCTTCAAAACCTGGAAAGTCCTCGCCTGTATAATCCCGCCCAAAAAAGTCACCCCTGAATGGTTGTGGGTCTGGTTCCGGGTCCGAAACATAACTGGCTGACTCTTGTACTTGTGCAGCATGTTTGCGTTTACGCATTCGACGTTTCAAGTATGGCCGACGAGGCCGACGAGGTAGAGAGGGAGCAGGCCGAAGAGAATCTGCCTCAGCATGAGCTGCACGGATACATGATTCTTCATTTGTCCGGGTCCAGTGTTGTGTGAGATCACTTTGGCGTGTCCAGCCTTTACTGCACCCAGCACAAGTATGGAGGGAGACAGACATGGTCGTAGATAGTATGGTGAGGTAAAGGGTCGCAAATTTGTGAGAGCATCGGGCGATGTTGAAACAGGACCCTGAGGCCCATATGGACCATGATTAGACTAGTCGGAAAAATAGGAAATCAAGTCGGATACTCACACTGCATCTTTTTGTCTCTCTCCACCACCATGGGTCGACGTGGCAAGGTCTCCAGCGTCGACAAACTTGAAAAATCCCCTTCCCCTGAGCCGGAACCCGCAGCTGATCGCAACTCCAAAACCAAAGCGAGTGCTGCATGGGCGTCCTTGAAAAAAGGCAAGCGGACAACTCCAAAGACAAGCTCCAAGTCTACCCCAATGCCGACGTCCAGCCAGAAGCGCAAGAGCAACGTTGTAGAGTCATCTGAAAGGAATGGTGAGTCCGAGTAGTCTTTCCATAGGTCAAATAATTCACTCTCCCTATAGGTAATGGAAACGGACCCATGACACAGAAACCTGCTACGCAACCAGTAGCAAAACGAAGGAAAAACAACCCAGAGTCCTCATCCATTGTTGAAAGTTCCTTGGAAGACCTGCCCAAAGGTCCAGCAAAAAGACTGAATCCAGCTATGAAGCGACCTTCAAACTCCAAGGGATCTGCGCAAAAGGCCCCGAAACCAACTAAGAGTGCGTATTTCCAATATTGATGACAGTGATGTGTGACGAGCTATGAACAGAGGGACGAGCAGCTGTCATTGACAGTGATTCTGAAAACGAAGGTATTAAAACTCACCTTTGCAAGACCAAAGCTAATAACTCCTTGCAGAAACATCTCCTCACACCATTCTCTCCAAAAATATCCCAAAGACCGTCGCAAAAGAAATGCAAGAAGCGGATTTTGAGAATAGCGACATCGAATTTGAAGACACTGACGCAGCTAGCGCTGTTGAAGAGGACCCGAACGAGGACAGGGACGCATCTACCCACTTGAACGAAGAGGTATCAGACTCATTACACCTTTAAAAACAATGATACTCACTATACATATACTTCTCTAGGCTCCTGTCTGGACATCGAAGACATCGACGTCAACGTTGCGGAAAACCAACGGTCAGTCTCGTCATTGATTACATAACGTTGCTGACCTGCCTTTCAGCTCGCGATCGTGCAAACGCAAATGCCAACGCCAGTGATGTGTCCCAGCAATCATCTGGCTCGCTCCTGGATTTCGACAACTCGTCTGAACTGCGTATGCAGTCCGACAATGACTTGACCTCAATTCCAGATAATTCGGATGACGACGATGATGAGACCAAAGACGGCAGTACTTCTGATGAAGAGCTCGGCTCAGACGAAGATGTTGAAATGGAAGTGAATGAGGTGAGCTATTCTTTTTAATTATTTCAGTTCGTCGAGTTTACTCATGTCTTTTACTACACTAAGGGCGCAAAGAAGTCTACCAAGCTTACGTCCAAGAAAGCACAGAAGCTAGCAGAGGAGGTAAGCACTGTAGTTTTTCTGACATACTCTTATGTCTATACTGATGCTGAATGCAGCTTCCACTTGTATCTAGCAAGAACTTGGCTACCTCTCGTGCCAAAGCCCTCAAGACTCCAGCCAATGCTATTGCAGATGACATCAGTGACTCGGAAGACTCAGACACCTCCAAAACTGAAATCGTTTACCTTCCACGCACGGAAATTGTTTTGCAAGATCATACCGACTCTACCCGTTCCTTCAAGCTTGATCTAAAGGGCCAGAACATGGATATCAAAGCCGTGATTGACCTCGCCAGACAGCTTGGTGCCGTTATGCTCATTTGGGATGCGGAAATTTGCGGCTTTGGTAAAGGCATGAAGAAGGTGGCTCTCTCCTCTCTCATCAAGGCCGCGGATCAGCTGGGGTACAACGGCGAAGGTGATATTGCTCATCGTCTGGAGGAAGGCAACTTCGCTCGATACATTGGACCTCTGATAAAATATGTGAGTATCCTTATAGGTTTAGCTCACTAACTAACATGCAGCTTCAGGTATCTCAGCGTATTTCACTCGAGCGAAAGACGTTGAAGGCTGCACACATTCCAACCATTCTGGCTGCCCTCAAACTCGACAATTCCGACACTGGCAGGAAAAAGGCTGGGGAGCTTGTAGACGAAGGTGATCATATCTATCCGGAGACATTTGTACGTGGTCCAAACCTGTTTCACAAGTACTACTTACGATCATTCTATATTCTTACAGCCCAACTCTGGCGAGTACAACTACTTGGAGCCATTTGCAGCGGACGTCATTGCCAAGTACATCAGTGGAGCACTTTTTGGTAACACTAAGTATGCTAGGTTGGTTCACGAACACCGGAGCACTCTTTTCGTTTCTTCCATTAAGGAGAGACCTTTGGAGCTGGAGCTGCCAAAGGCGATGGTTGCTATGGCTGGCTGTGTAGTGAGTGTATTTTTTCCCCTCGCATGCTTCTACGTACTAACTAGTCTGTAAAGATACACGCTGTGCTCCGGGATCATCAACGCTCAACTGATGACAAATTTCCACCTACCGGTCTTGAGGACGAATGGAAGGGGCACGTAGAATTGCTGAAGAAGACTGAGCACCAGAACAAGTGGCGGTACCACAAGATAATGCATGGGCTATATCTCAAGGCTTCGTACGTCTTCATTTTCGGGTTCTTGGCAGGTACTAACGCTCTTCACAGTCATTCTCAGGCACCGGCAACCCATGGTCTAACTAGCGAGCAGATTATCAAACGGATTGATTGGGATGCGTTTACACAGCCATTGGACGACGATCCCACACGACCAAAGCCGACTCTTGCTACAGACCAGCTTACCCCCTCCTCTGCGGCTGCGGCTGCCTCCACTGCTGCTACACAGCCACAACCCATTCCCGTCGCCGCTGGCTCCACCGACAAAACAGGTCCTAGTAATTCCAAGGATAATGGTGCCGGTAATGATGATACTCAGATTAGGGATGCTGCTAGAGCTGCTTAGATTATTTACTTGTATAATTGTATCTAGAATATCATAAACAATCCCCACTCTTTTTTACCTGAAGCATGCATTCTGAGCTACCCTAAGGATCCCAGTCTTCATGAGCGTGAGTAAATGTGTCTATTTCTTTGAAAGATATCTGTAAGATGTTGATACTTTTTGCATAATGTTCGATGTCTTGGAAAGGGGACCGGGGTATTCTAGCGAATTATTGATAGCCATGATAATGTGGTCAACGCCGATAGTTATCGCACATTATCAAAAATTTCTTGTAATATCTCATACATTCTAGGGGTACCGGTTTCCTGATGCAATTCGCTGACGTTCGAAATTACTTCGTTGAGCGTACTTGGTCGATACAAGCCAGCAAAACCTACAAAGTCCGCCAACACCTCAAAGCTCTGCGCAATTTTTCCAAGATTTCGGCGACGGCATCCTGCATTCGTAGTCCTGCTCTGAGGTTATCGTAGTGGTCCCAATTTTAATTATTCACTTTTTCGGCGTCAAACTTCCCTATGCAGGTCTGTGAACTTGCCCATTTCAAGTGGTCTCACCTTGCTAATTCTGGTGTAGAATACTCGCTGCTGCATCTTGCTCTGGTGGACTTTCGTGGCCTCAAAGCGAGGTGCGTCGCGGTCATTCTTGCTTTCAATGTCTGACATAGTTTATGTTGATTCATCTTGACTATGTATACACAACTTCGGAAATCATCGAACTTTTCTTCTACTGCGCATACAATCTTTATCCTAGACCGTAGATGTACATTGAATCGGGGCTTACAGTGGGTCTCTGTGTAACCCCCCGACTTTCGTGGTACTTCATCAGACTTGTATCGTTCCAGTTAGCCTGAAATCCCTACTACTTGCACCGATGGAAACCCCAATGTCCCCGTTTGGTCTCCTCCACCCCTGCGCACCTGTATCCCAGAACGACAACGAGTGTCGAGAGAGATGTATCGTCACGGTCTTCTTCTCGCCAGCATTCAAAACCACGTCTGTGAATCCTCTTAATATGGACGGAGGTTCACCAGCGGAAGAAGGCATGTGGAGATATAGTTGTGGGATCTGTGAAGAGGTGGCACTAAGAAAGAAAGACTATCCTGGGAAGCGGTCATCACATACCTCTCCGCCAGCAAGGTCACCTGTATTCTGCACATCGAATTTGACCTCGAAGGCTGGTCGATGAAGCCTGTGGCACAGGTAAAATCAGGGATCAGCAGATCCTGAATGACCAGGCAGGAACTCACCAGAACGCAGTCGAGGACCCAACTGTCCTCGGATTCGCCTGACCTGCTTCCCAATTCGCCGCCAGATCACTCTGGTCTCCGTCAGAACCGCTGGCTCTACTAATGCGCAGATTGCTGTAAGAGAATTTCGTATAACTCAATCCGAACCCGAACTCGAAACGAGGTGCGATGTTTCTCTGGATGTTGCAAAAGTAAAAGCAAGAGTAGTTGAGCATCGTCTCTCCGAACATATCCAGCAGTGGACTCACGGCATCAAACGCACGATAATCAATCCCCAAGCCTTCGTTATACGGCACCTGTGCAATTCCACCAGGAACAGCAGGAACAACGCCGGCAGGATAATCTGCTTGTTGCTTAGCGATAGTGAATGCCAGTCTGCCAGAGGGATTGAAGTCGCCATAGAGTACATCAGCTATTGCGTTCCCTGCTTCTTGGCCTGAGACACCAGCCCAAAGAACCTGGGGAGCATCAAATAACGATGTGAGTCAGGAACGAATCATCGGAAGCCACGGCAGGCTGCTACTCACCCCAGTGATATTCGGATGCTCAATCCATGAATCAATGATCAGAGGTCCAACACTATTGACCACCACCATCGTGTTACGGTTGACGCTTGCGACTGCTTGAATCAGATTTTCGCCTCCATGGAATAGCGTCAGATTGGTCCTGAGAAGTTTAAGAACGTCCAGTCAGTGAATGATTTGGTGGGCACACCACAGTACGAACCTATCGGAACCTTCACCAGAAAAGGCATTCACGAAAACAACGGCGACTGTCTGGCCTGCCGCCATACTGCGTACATCATTGAGATCTGAATCATCAAACACCCATGAGATAGTGGTATGGTCCTCAATGGCATGCCGTTGGATAGCTTCGTATGGCTGTAGTAATCATAGTCAGCGACGAAGTTTTCTTCGAGTTGAACCGTCCTTACAGAGATCAAATACGGGAATGTAGCAGCACTGTCAACGTCCATGAATCAGTTGAGGCTGAGATTCATGAAGGAGCTTAAAGAAACTCACCCTGACCCGCCACCCATACCCAGAATACCGTCATCCTGTCCCCGAGTCGCGCCGTTTGGCCCAACAATTCCCGGCCTCGCGTCACTTCCAGCAAGGAATATTGTTCTAGGTTTCTTGAGAGGCAGTGCCCCATTAACGTTCTTTAGCAGAACCGTACTAGCCTGTCCGATCTCCCTGACAACTGTTTTATGATTTTCTTGGACATCTATATGTTCGTTGGTAGCTTCGTTTGATTGATGGTTTCCGTCAAAGTTTGTTGGAGGGTAGTCGGGAGAGTCTTGGTGGAGGAAGTACCAAGCTGCCACGATACGGGTCTGAACGCAGGATGACCGTCAGAAAGGAACATGAGCGACACTAGGCAGGAAATTGGGTGCAAAGCTTACAGCCATATCTTGCAATCTCGACAGAGGGATGGTTCCATTGTTGACGTAGTCCTCCAAGGTGCTTCCAAAGAAAGAACTAGTTCCTCGAAGACCTCCATTCCCTGGCATGTCCATCTACAAGTCGTTCATCAATAAGATCATATTGATTCGGAAGGCAACGCGTCAACTTACATCTAATCCCTTAACCACAGCTAAAGTTGAATGGGTAGCTCCCCAATCCGACACAACGACTGTCGATAGCAGACAAGGAATAATTAGTCCTGGTCCAAAATGCATGCACCTCTCACACTCACATCCTTGGAACCCAAATTCGCCTTTAAGAATGTCACTCAACGACTTGTCGTTCTCACATGCATAAGTCCCATTGATTTGGTCTGCAAAGCTTGAGGTTAATAAATTGACCCATCTGCCCGACTAATTCAAAGGTGTGCTCACTGTAACTACACATAATACTTGCGGCACCAGCCATTACACTCCTCAAGAAAGGATGTGTGTAAATCTCATGCTGAGTACGGTCATCAACAATGGACGAAGAAGTTGTCCGTGCAGTTTCTTGCTCACTAGGTCCGACAGAAATAGGTCACTAGTCAGTGGTAAACTTCCAAAACGCAAGGGCTTACTTGTTAACATAATGCTTCGCGCAAACCTGAATCCCGCCTTGTTGCATTCCCAGGACAGTTTCATACGCAGCTAAATTGAATAAACATTATGAGACACCCTAACATCCAGGATACAGCGTTCGTCACTCACTTTCACCAGCTAAGAAAGGATCAGCTCCGAAACCTTCGAAGTTTCTTCCAGCTTGAGGAACTCTAAGCATATTCATCATCGGACCCAGAGCGATGTTCGTTCCTTTCGCCTTGAATTCCGAACCCATGAAAAGACCACGGGTACGGATTAAACTTCGATTGAACCTGCAAGAAAAGAAGAAAGAGTAACATCATCAGCACAGACAGTACCAAAGGCTAATGGAATGTGTACAAACGTTGCTACTGTGTTAAATCCTGGAGGGAAAGCCGTGACTCGATCTGAGAAGGAAAAGGTTCAAAACTGAAATCTGACGCGGACAGGGCACAAAATAGAATACGAGACTCACCAGCCAGTCGAACTCCAAGAGGCCCATCCTTCGAAAAAATGAGTGATTCGGATCAGCCGGAAGAAGGAACAGCGTTTAGTACCTGCAGACATAACCCCGGCCATCCATTTGAACCGTTAACCGAAGCAATATTGCCAACGCATCGAGCAGTGATACCCAAAGCTGCTACTCCTGTTGTCGTGCTGACAAGTTGCTCGACGTCCCAATCCGCAATCTAAATTGAAAGAAATGACAGTCAGGCATGCTACTAGACATATCTATATCAAAAGAGTGACAGACCTTTGCCCGGGCTTTCTCATATGCAGCAGCCCATGCAGGAGCAAAATCGGGCACGACCGTTATTTCATCGACAGAAGGAGGGTTCAAGGGGTCCGTTGCGGGGAAGACACCCGGAATAGGTGCTTGTGGTGGACCAGGAGGGAGAGTGGACGCGTTTTGTACTCCAGACGACACGGGAGCGGATGCAGACGCTGAGAGCGACACGCTGGAAGAGGCCGCGACGGAAGAAAATACAGCAGACCCGGACCCAACTGCAGTAGGAGATGTCGTCAACGACAGGGCGGACGTTGCAGAGATGGAAGCCGAATCAGAGAAAGATGTTGACGCGGCAGTAGACCCAGCTGAAACGCTGGACAGTCCAGTGCTAGCCCTGATGCTACTGCTAGAGGCGGTGGTCTGCCCAAGCGCAGCCCAGATGAGGGAATGAAGCCCAAGTGAGAGTAGAAGCATGTCAGTCGTCCAAGCCTGAGGAAAGCCGAGTACTTGGGGTTCATGGCTCAACTATGCCCTCTTCAAATATTCCTCGACTGCTCATGTGCTGCTGTCTAAATAAGTCCCATGATGATGACAATGACACTCGTATACGTTACAAGCGATGATTCGAGAGGGTATTTGTGTGAAGGGGAGGTACGATTTAGAGCGGTAGAAGGACGAAAACGTTTCGGCGTCCGCAGAACCAGGAACAACCAACTTGTGCATCGTCAGGTGCACTTTCACTGCTTGTCTTTTAGCCACTTGACACAGATTCTGAATGACAAAAATTTGCGAACCTCGTGCAAAGTTATTGCAGCGGTCAGATGATACCGAGACTGAACTGAGACTAACTACAAAATCGGGGTGCTATTGGCTTGGCAAGAAATGTCAAGACGTAAGTTTTCCGAAGATGACCTGGTGGTGAGCCTTAGGATCTGCCTAGAGGCAGGTCCAACACTCGTCATGATGCATGATCGATGATCACTAATCCTATATATATTATTATCCTATATATCCTATATTATATTTATTTATATTTATATCCTATATATTAAGATAGGACGGGCCTGGGAACAAACAATATTTACATAATCATTACTAAGCAAGCTTTCAGCGGAAACAGCTGCCCAGACGGCGTTTATTGCCGCCGGTAATTTCCGTTCGCGCCATGCGATCTCATGCGATCCGGTTTCATTAGAGCAGATTTCATAAATATACGGAATCGCAAAAAAAAAAAAATCCGATCAGGTCAAAGGCACTCCATCGGCGGGCTTTTGGCCGAGCCCCGGCTTCTATTACCTAAACGTGAAGTTGTACCACCATCATCTCCAACACGCTTGCAACGACCTCTTGTACAATCAAGAGATGACCTCAAAGCACGTCTTCCCGAAACCAAGACAATACAGCTAATGCCTGCATCTTATTCCCTCAAAACCGCCATTCTCCGAAGTCCTTTCATACAACCAGCTCCAAACCGGCTCATATAGTCCTTTCATTTCCTCTTCCGGCTTTGCACCCAGGCAGCTCGCCTTGCCTCAATATCTGCTCAAGATGTACTTTTGCATGACTCTCACTCCGCTATAGTTTATTTTAGTGCTGTACCTACAGTAACATAGTGTAGTTGAAGGTTCGAGACGCACAGTGTTGGTATTACAAACAGAATGTGAGCTCAAGTACTATAGTCTACAGCCGCTATGCAACTTGTGCATATTGTAGTCCTAATAAAGTATGATTACATCTAGAACAAGTTCTATAGCAGTATGGAATCAAGAGTGCTCAGCGAGGTCACGTACTTGTCGCGTACTGTAACCTGTGGGCAAGCCGGGACTCGGCCAAAACGATGCCCCGATCTAGTGCCGTTGAGCCTTTGAGGTCGACCCTCGTGAAAAAAAAAACGATTGTCCGTATATTTATTGAATTTGCTCTAACTTACAACTTTAACTTACAATGCGAAAGCCAA
Organism: Tetrapyrgos nigripes; assembly: GCA_013368315.1. Lineage (NCBI taxonomy): Eukaryota > Fungi > Basidiomycota > Agaricomycetes > Agaricales > Campanellaceae > Tetrapyrgos > Tetrapyrgos nigripes. The sequence continues at coordinate 143,022 of JAACJM010000162.1, read as the reverse complement.
ACTTTTGCCTCATGTCCGCAAGCTTTTGTGTTTATATAAGGTGACTTCAACACTTTTTGTGTCTTCTGCTTCACTTCAACTTTGCATCCACAACCATTTGAGTTACCTGAGAGACCCAACTACAGTACATGTAAGGCTGATTTAAAAATCAAATTGAGTGCCACAATTACTGACTCTATGCATCCCAGAGGTGCATTTTCAATGTGAATATTGCATTTTGTTTTTGTTTCTGTTTCTGTTTCTTTTTTTCTGATTTCTTCTCATGAAACTGAAAAAATCAATAAGGGAAACCCCACCAAATACTCCCCAGGGTGCATTTTCAATGTGAATAATGCCTTTCTTTTTCTTTCTCTGATTTCTTCCCATGACACTGAACAAATCAATAAGGGAAACCCCACCAAATACTCCCCAGAGGCATTGCAATGCTCAGCATGAAAGAGAAAGGAATGCACACGTCATGGACAGCCCTGAGGCAAGACGTGTACCTCAACATGACATGGCTCCAGTCCCCTTCAATTTGAATCAAGGTCCTGCTCAGCCTTACAATCCAGCTCAAGAAGACCCATTCCAAGTGGTTAATTATGGTGGTAATCAGTATCAGCTAACTCAGGGCATTGCTGCACAGCTCCAAAATTTGCCACCAATGCCAGGCCCAAGTAGGGCAGGTAGAAGACCCCATCAACAGGTGAGCTTTCTTAGAAATTGTAAATATTTATATGAAATGACTGATTATTCCTCATTTCTCTCTGGCAGGGCCATCAAATGCAACTGCTGATAGACAAGTAAGTTTTTTCTGTTCAAATATTACATAGGAAAATACTACATAGGATACTTTCTTATATGAATTATCTTAGAACTATGCAGATAGGTTTCAAAATTTGCCAGCTAATCTCTGCAACCAGCTTGCAAATCTTCCCACTCATCCACTACCTCTGCCAGGTTGTGGTCGTCCCCATGGCTGAGGTAGAGGTAGAGGTAGAGGTCAGGCTCAGGGAATAGCTCACATTGAAGACCCTCTCATGCCTCCTGCACCTCAACATGAACCTCAACCTGGGCCAGAACCTGAAGGCAACATAGATGATCCTGCTCTATTTGAACCACCAGTTGATCCATCTCAAGAATTTGAAGAGATTCCTGAAATTCCAATTGATCAGCTACCTCTGGCACTTCGTCCCATTATTGAAGAGGAGGATTATGACCAGTATTTCATGGGTGGATTTACAGAAGTCTGTCCCAAGTGCAAGGCTCTTCATTGGGACTGTGAGAAATTAACAAAGTCAACTATCCATGAGCTTAAATTTGGTTCCTGTTGTCTTCAAGGAAAAGTAGTACTTCCCAAGTTGCAGAAGCCTCCTCCTGAGCTTCAGAAGCCTCCTCCTGAGCTTCAGAAGCCTCCTCCTGAGCTTCAGAAGCCTCCTCCTGAGCTTCAGAAGCCTCCTCCTGAGCTTCAGAAGCCTCCTCCTGAGCTTCAGAAGCTATATGATGGGACAAGCCATGACTCTAAACATTTTTTGGACAATATCTGTAGCTATAATGCAGCTTTTTCTTTTGTATCACTTGGACTCAAAACAAACAGTCAAAATGATCCTGAAATGCCTACATCTGGAGCACACTATTACAAAATCAAAGGAGAGCTCTGGCACTCAATGGGCTCTCTATTGCCAGAGACAGGAAAAAATCCTGTATATGTCCAGTTATATATTGTAGCTCCTCAGGATGCAATTCAGCAGCGATTGGAAAACAATGCAAATTGTGGGACTGGATTCCATGCAACCATCATGCAGGAAATTTCTGATATGCTGCATCAACACAATAGATTTGTGACACTATACAAGTCTGCATATCAGCGTGTTAGGGAGCTGCAGACAAATAATCCAGAGAATATTCAGAATATCACTCTTAAACTCCACTTTAATTTTGGCCAGGATCCCAGAACTCATAAAGTGGCTATTCTCTTACCCGGAAGGGAAGAAGTGACAGACCACAGAGATATCATTTTGCATACACAAGCAGGGTCTCTGAAACGTTTGTATGAGACCAATCCAGCCTATATGGCATTGCATTATGTGTTACTCTTTCCAAGGGGAGAATTGGGTTGGCATCCAAAACTCAAACTATCACAAGAGTACTTAGATGCAAATAATATCACTGTTGATGAAGGTGCAGTTGATCGGGAGGAGGACTTGGAAGATCCAGAAGCAGCAACCTCTGGATCAAGAAAGAGGAAGCAAATGTATGTGACACAGTTGGAGTATTATGCATATCATATACACAAGAGAATATCTTTAGATGAGTCAGATCATATGTTTAGAGCAGGTCTTCTCTTTCAACAATTTGTTGTTGATGCCTGGGCTCAAATTGAGCAAAGTAGATTGCAGTTTTTGCATCTCAACCAAGCCAAACTTAGATCAGAGGTTTATAATGGATTGGTGGATGCTATGAACAATGGAGATGTTAATTTGGAAAATGTGGGTCAGAAGTATATTTTGCCATCTATGTTCCCAGCATATGTTCCAACTTTATCAGGATTCAATTGCTTTGGCACGGCATTTTTCAAAACCAGACCTTTTCCTTACAATCACAGCAAATCCAAATTGTGAGGAAATCAAAAGTGCATTAGAACCAGGTCAGACACATCTGCAAAGGCCAGATTTGGTTGCGCGAGTCTTTAGAGAGAAATTGAGAATGGTTCTGAAAGATATATGAGAGAAAGGGATTCTGGGCAAATGTGTTGGTTATGTATATACTATTGAATTCCAGAAGAGAGGACTGCCACATGCACATATTCTGATATTTCTGTCACCTGAAGCAAGAATCCATGACCCTCATATGATTGACAAAGTTATCTCTGCTCAGCTGCCAGATAAGGACACAAATCCCACTCTATTTGAGTTAGTGACAAGCCGTATGATACATGGGCCCTGTGGTGTCCACAATCCAGATGCACCCTGTATGAAGCATGGCAAATGTACCAAGGGATTTCCTAAACCTTTTGTTAGTGAAACAGCACTCTCTCTGAAGATGGGTACACTACTTATGCACAACCTGACAATGGCCGCTATTTCATGAAAAAGGTCAATGGTTGGGATGTTAAAGTAGACAATCAATGGGTGGTGCCTTACAATGCCTGGATATTAATGCAGCTTAAATGCCATGCAAATCTGGAGTGTTACATGTCTGTCAAGGCATTCAAGTATATTCACAAGCATATCTATAAAGGACATGACAAGACCACTATGTCATTTGGAGAGGCAATAGATGAGATCAAGCAATATGCAGAAGCCTGCTACATTTCCTGTGCAGAAGCCATCTGGAGATTGATGCATTATGAGATGCATAGAGGAATACCCAATGTGGTTCGGTTGTCTCTTCACACAGAGAGAGAGCAGATGGTTGTTTTTCATGAAGAGCAAGGAGCTCATGATATTCTCAACCAGGCTCAGAAGCAGAAGACAACACTTATGGGATGGTTTGAAGCAAATGCAGATGAGAAGAAGACTGCAGAGGAGCATCCAGACTGGGCAACAACTATTGTACGAAGCACCCTCTATCAGAACTTTCCACAAAAATTTGTATGGGTGAAGACAACAAAGAAGTGGAAACCTAGACAGAAAGGTTTTGCAATAGGGTGAATGTATTTTGTTCATCCCTCTGCAGGTGAACACTTCTACTTGCGACTATTGCTAACAGTGGTCACTGGGGCTGTGTCTTTTGAAGATTTGTGTACAACTGACACCAATGAGCCTGATCCAGACAGGCCAGGCTACAACAAAAGAAAAGTATGGTCAACCTTCCGAGAGGCTTGCTTGGCACGAGGGCTTTTAGAAGACGATGGTGAATGGCAGCAATGCCTAGAGCAAGCAAAGGTGGTTCAAACAGGTTCACAGTTAAGATCACTGTTTGCAACTATCCTTAAAGATTGTGCTCTATCACAGCCTGAAGTGCTTTGGGAAGAGTTCAAGGTTCAGGTCTTCCACTGTCAAATCTCAAACTGAAAGTTGGTGCTCCAATTATGATCTTGCAGAATTTGGATCCATCAAATGGAGTTTGCAGTGGCACCAGAGCTGTGGTCACTGCAGCAAACATGTGTGTCTTAGAGGCAAGGATCATCAGTGGGGATCACACTGGCAAAAAGATTTTCATACCTCGCCTGAATATTGAACCTGGGAACCTGGATCTCCCATTTACACTGAGACGTCGTCAGTTTCCAGTTCGCCTTGCCTTTGCAATGTCTATCAACAAATCTCAAGGGCAATCTGTGGATCATGTGGGGTTAGACTTACGGATATCAGTTTTTACTCATGGTCAGTTGTATGTGGCCCTATCAAGGTGCACTTCAAGTCAGCGAGTAAAGGTACTATTTGGAGAAGGTAAGTATTGCTGGACACTGCACATAAATGAACTGACACTGATTATGCATTGCAGATAATATAGACTGTAAGACTTATAACATAGTTTATAAAAGTGTTCTATTGACATCACCATAACTACTATGCTTTGTACTTTGATTGAGCTCTGAACATGAAACTAATTTTATTTTGTTGTTCAATGATGAATTTCTTTTTACAGTGGAATGGAGGCGCGACAGCGCCGACTAGCGGGGGTTTGGGGGCGCAGCCCCCTACAAGCTGTCGACTCATGCCGGAGGAGTGGAGCGAGCGAAGCGAGCCTCCATGACAAAGGCATGGGTCGTAAAGCTTGTAAACGTTAACATTGCCAGAATAACGTAAAGCGGTGGCACCTCATTTTAAGTATCAGCACGGTCATTGTTAAGAATGAAGGGATACATCATGGTGTTTATAGGGCAAACGAAAATTTTTGCCTACTACGGGTCCATGCCAACAATTACATGGTAGGTAATCCGTCCGACAATCATATATAAGAGTCCTCAACGATGCGTGTCTCTGGCGATCAAAGAACAATAGCAGCGAGCAGTCCAGCTCCGACACCGACGGCTAACCCTTCCCTATTCACGTAGAAGGCAGATGCACCATTGTGATCAGTAGCGTTTCCAGACGTGGCGGTCTGGGCAGCGCTTGAGCTGGAAGGAGTACCGTGGAGGATTGAGCTAGCTGCGGAGCCTGCAGCGGATGTGAGAGACGCAGCACCAGAAGTGGCGGCCGAAGCAGCGGACGAAACGTCGCTTGCGACTCTGAATGAAAAGGTAATGCAGCGTAAATGTACGGCGCAAACACTAAGAGTAAAAAAAATGTACTCACTCAGAAGAGACAGAGCTAGCATCAGAAAGGGCACTGCTGACGGTGCCATCTGCGCTACTAGGGGCAGGCGTGGGGGTGGCGTCCGCACCATCTTGAGCATATGCACCGAGGGCGAGGACAAGGAGAGATCCAAAGACAGTGGTGAACTTCATGACTGGTAGAGAGTGTTCAAGTACGAAGTAAGGTTCAATTAAAGACAGGAGTGACGGCTCGAAGTTGTCTGGCCTCAGTGTTGTAGCCATCGGGGTTTTTATGCGCATTTGACAAATCATTTACGGGATCCGGCTGAGAGGATATGACGGGCTGGCGGGCTCCCATCGATAATTCGATCTTCAGTCGAATGCTGCCGCCCAGGGGTCAGGGTTCCCAAGTCTCTAGGTCTCCATAGCAGATCCAAAGTGGTACGCAAAACAAGGGACAGGCGCCATATTAGGGGATGATAGTAAGGTAAATCTCTCTAGGAGTCTCCTAACTAGCAGTCTGTCAGCAATTTTCGTTTTCGAGAAGTAGACGACACACCTAAGTATTTCGCTGGTAGCTACACCTATATCACCTTGTAGACGTACCATACAAGAGAGAGGCGCATGGAGGTCTTGAGCTTGATGAGGTTTGTCGAGATCTAAAATTCTTCTGCGTCTCGATCTTGCCAGCAGCGATTGCAACTTTGATGATCCGGCTGCGCATCGATCTGTAGTGAGGCCAGCCTCCACCGATGATGTTGGAGACAGATTTAAAGAGGGCTGACGTTGAGAACAAGAGAGTTAATCACGAGCTCATGTTGAGGACAACGGAAAGGGTACGTGGGAATCATGTATGCCAAGGCCCAACGTCATAAACGTCAAACTCTCCCCGGGTTCGCAGTAGGCAACAAAGCAACAACACAGTTAATGTACAGGTAGCTACAAACTTCAGATACAAGTTATTCTTCTTCTTCTTCTCCAAACCCAGCAGCAGGAAGTTATTTCCAAGGGTCAAAAAGAACCTTTCCAATTCTTCCTTTATCGAAATCTTCATAACTTTGCTTAGCCTCGTCAAACCCAACAATTTTGTCAATCAAGCTGCTTTCCGTGCCAACTTTGCCGAAAACATCCTGGCGTCTAACTATATAGGAGGAGAAAAAAGGTCAATGAGTCCACCCTTCAAGTCCAATGGAATGCTATCCATACCGAGTACTTCAACCGCCAAGGGGAACATTGACCTAGCAGGACAACGTCCAAAATCAAAGGAGACGTTCTTATTGTACAGCTGTACACCCTTGAACGGCATTTCCTTCGATCCATGCACTCCAACAGAGATGATAGCACCAAAGGCACGCACAAGGTCATACGCCAGCGTCAGTGCACTGTTGTTACCAACAATCTAACAAGGCATACACATCAGAACTGAGCGAAATTTATAGCAGCAAATTAAACATACCTCAAGCACAGCAGTAGCTCCAATCCCATCTGTCCATCCTTTCATCGTTTCCTTCGCTTCCTCAATATCCTGAACCACAAACTCTCCTTTCCCTCGGTCCTCCTTTGGAATGACATTATACACCGCAACCATCTTCCGCCTCCTACTCTCATTAGGGTCAATCGCCACAACCCTAAACGGTAGATCATTCCTTGCCAACATATCCAATAAACTAACCGCCGCACATATCCCTACGGGTCCCAACCCCACAATCGCGAGATTTAACATCCTATCCTCAGGCAAAAGTGGATCCTGAGCAAGAGGCATATGAGAAGTCATTTGTAGACAGCTATTCGGCCATGATTTGCCTGTTAACATGGGTTGGACTTTGGGATGGTTGAGGGTTTGGAGAGCGGCGAAGACACCTGTTGGGAGGATATCAGAGAGTAGGAGGAGAGAGCTGTCGGCGATCGAGGATATGGCTGTAATGGTGTTCTTGTCTGAGACGGAGAGGGACCAGGCTTGGGGGTCGGAGAGGTTGTAGAGGGTTCCGCCTGCTTTAGGGACGCGAACGAATTGGGCTTGACCCCCTTCAAGTAGGGGACTGCCGAAGAGGAGTCCGTTGGGACAACGGCCGGTATAGCCCAGGCGACAGACGCTATAGTACAAGAGGCTCCAAGTTAGATCAATGGTCATGACATGAAGACAGTTGTTACGCACTGGCATTCCCCGCAGTTGACCGTAAACGGCGCAACAACTTTGTCTCCTACTTTCAAAGTCGAATAGAGTGCAGGTCTGCCAGAGACATTCTTCCCGAAATTAGAGCCCAATTTGACGACCTCGCCGAGGAACTCGTGTCCAGAGGTGTGGCTGTAAAAAGTTAGAGAGTCGATTTAAGTGATAAACGCCAAAGAAAGTCAAGGCTCACTCCTTAGTTAGTCCACTGCCTCTGTAGACGTGAAGGTCACTTCCTGCAGTGAGGTCATATGAACATCGACTAGGACTTTGTCAAAGGAAACCGACTGACCACATAACCCGGCGAGCTACAAAACAGCCAGTCAGTCATCACAATCCTCCTCCAGAAAACTTCAACTAAGGTCTGCTCACCGTCACTTTCACAATCGCATCATCCGGATCTAGGATACTACCGGCCCGGCGTTAGTATCAACCCAAACTCGATACGTTCTCCGTTCACTCACTCTGAAACTGGCGCAGACTCAACACGGATGTCGTAAGAAGGAGGGTACCACCGGACTGCGGTCTGTTTCTCTGGTAAAGACATGGTGGGAGAAGTAACAAGGTAGCGGTTGCAAGCTGTTCGGGTCAGGCCCTGGTCAGACGATTTGGACTTGGGGACCGGGATCAGCTGATGGCCCCTATTCCTACCTAGAACTCTGATGCAGCGCCAACCCGCTGAAGATGACGTCGAGCAGTTGGGGTGGTCCAAAAGAGGCCTGAAGATTCATTGAGGAGGAAGGCTGAAGAAAGATGAGTTGGAGATGACTCAGATGAGAAGAAAAATGTGAATTGCTACGTACAGCACCAGGCATGCCACCCACTTGTTCAGTCACCCTGAGTCTCATGAACATCGCAAGCAAGACTCAAGCCATTCACGCAATGTCGACAAAGATAAAGATACAGCACTGCGAGAAGGCAAGACAAGAGACTCGAGATCGGCTCGAGATTTTGTTTACTCAACCACCATCATCTGCACTCGCCATTCTGCTGCTTTGGTCCTTAAGCATCCTTTGAGCAGCTAACGTGTTAATTGTCGTGTCACGATACTGCTGCGACTTCAGAATCGCTCTCGAGAAGATTTTCGCTCATGGACAAGCTTTCCCTCGGCCATTTCGTGCCAGGGTTTCTGTCAACCAGCATTGGCCAGATCTATCCAGCATCCTTCCATTGCCAGCGCACAGCGCACTAGCAGCAAGACTGGCTGGGCTTTTGTCTACCAGTCGCTCCTCGTCGAGCCGTGGGTGAAAATATAGAGCTGTCTAGGTATGTTGTCAATCAACATCACTCCATCTGCGGGGTCTAATCGTGGACAATTTCTCTGTTATCTAGGTCCTTTAGTGTGGCTCAAGGATACCCTGGCTACAATCCGGAAATATCACGCCAACTCCTACTGGCTGGATTCTGGTGCTTGAAGAAGCCCTTGTATCAGGAAAAAGCTGGGAAAAAGCAAAAGGAACAGCAACGGTCTCGCCAAGGGGGACCCGGGATTGCGGACCGGTACACTCCGGGGGTCGGTCGGTCGGGTCATTGAGGTCGTTAAAAATTTTTGGAAGTGTGAAATTTTTTATGGTTTACAGGCTTGTATCAGTGTAATTATGGGTCCTTTTATAGTTCTTGACTTAGTTCTTGTCATCCAGAGCTGTCTTGGAAGGTGATTGAGCCATTTGGCATACATCCAATGAGTTGGCCCTAGTGAACTGCAGGGATATCCCCCGGGTATTTTTGGGCGTACCGGTACCCCTACCCGCGAAAACCCTTACCCGTCAGAAGGGTACGGGTTTGTACCCCTGGCGGGTAACCCGTCAGTTCACAAGTATATATATATAATGTAACTATCTAAATCCAACTACTCGCTATGGAATATTATTTTTTGAAGGTGGGATACATCAGTTTTGCTTTGTTCAAGCATTCAGCCACAGTGATCAAGGCTTTCTGGCGTGTGAACAGCAACGTGTCACTTACCCATATTTGGATGTCGTGGTGGCAAAATACTATTATTGAACTATGTACTAAAGAATTACACAGAACATACTCAAAGTAGTGAATATATTGAGGTAAACTACGGGTACAAAATTTTGGATGGCGGGTACGGCGGGTCTGCCTTACGGGTAAGGGTCAGCACGGGTTTTGAAATCCATACCCCTACCCGCGACCCCCCACGACCCCCCAAACCCCTGCTTCTCACCAGTTGGCCCGACACCCGCCACCCGAGTACCAATGTCTAGATACCCGTGTGGCCACCCCAGCACGTTAGGATTAGGGCTTCCCTGCGAGGCGCACAGCGCCGAGCCAAGGGTAAGCCAAAAATGGAAGGTCAGTATCACGTTGCACCTTCCATATATAGGCATACCTTCCTTATTTAGTAGGTATCGGTCGGTCAGTCGGGTCCCAGAGGCTGTTAAAAAATTTTTCGACGTAGTGTACGAAATCAAAATTTTCGGTCCCCCTTGGGTCTCGCACTTCCCTATTGCACAGATAGCTGCAATCCTCTTGCTCCTACACCACACTGGAACAGCAGGATGTCTGCTCGCCTCCTGCGTCCACCACCCTGTCGTTTTCAAGTCCAGTTCACTTCGAGTCTCTAAATGTGACATGTGTCACGGTCACGTGTATATGACCAGACGCGGTTCTTCGAACACTGCGGGCGGCCATTGATATTTGCAGGCATTTTTATTGGGACTTAAATTACGAAATTTTCGCACGATTTCTAGGCTGATAAAAGTCAAAGTATTTGCTGCTGAAATGCCAGCTTTCCATTTAAAGCTGGCATTTCAGCGGCAAATACTGGCAAATACTTTGACTCTTATCAGCCTAGAAATCGTGCGAAAATTTCATAATTTAACTCCCGATAAAAAATGCCTGCAAATATCAATGGCCGCCCGCAGTGGAAGGCACACTTCAGGGCATGCAATACTCGTGGTCACGGAAAGTAACGGTCCCGTGACATGTGACACCATTTTTCGAGGATCTTGTCATTGACTATCCTTGTATCTACACAACGATGTACAGCATGTATTGCTACCAAACTTTGTATTCATATACTCTACCATCAATGCATTTCGTACCCCAGTTAAAATCTCGTGTGACCGCCTTTCGCATCCAAGACAGCCTGGACAACATCATCCATTCTCCCAACATACTTGTCAATATCTTCGATTTCTATCTCGCCCCAAACCTCCTTTACTGCCTCTATCAGCTCATTGGCAGATGAAGGGTGATGTGGTCTAGCCCTTACGCCAGCTTTTAGTTCGTGCCAAACACGTTCAATGGGGTTAAGGTCTGGAGAAGATGGCGGGTGTGGGAAGAGAGGGATACCATGGTCAGAAAACCATTTCTTCATTGTCTTTGCAGTATGACTAGGTGCGCCATCATGCTGGAACTTGATGTCTCCCCTCTCTGACTTCATCTCTTCATAAAATTCCAGCAGAACCCCATCAAGAACCTGCTCTTGGTACCTCTTTGCGTTCATTCCTCCTCCTTTCCCTCCCGGGTACTCCAGCACCACCAATGGGCCCTTTTTCCCCTTCATTATGCATCCCCATACCATGACCCGAACAGAGGACTGCTTAACTGTTGGTACCAAGCAGTCCTCTTCATATTCTTCATCTGCGCGACGCGTTACAAAAATCTGGCCCCGACTGTCATCCATCTCAACATAGCATTCATCTGACCATATCACTTTTCTCCAATCCTCTCCTTTCCTCTGTGAAGCCCAGGTCCTCCTCTTCCTTTTCTGCAACTGGCTGAGCAGTGGAACCTTGCGTGCTACCCGACGGTGGTACCCTTCTTTAGCAACATGCTCTGCAACAGTTGTTGCACCCAGAGGTGGTTCCATTTCATTTCCTATCTCCTTAAATGGTACCCGGCGTGCCTTTCGAACAGCCCTGACAAGCCTTTGTCGTGTCCTGTTTGTAACTTTGGGTGGTCGTCCACTACGCGGCCTGTTTTTTGTCGAACCGGTCTTGCAAAATTTCTACCAAATCTTCTTGGCACTTCCATGGGGTATCCCGACGAGTTCTGCAGCTTTTTCAATGGTTTTTCTGCCCTGTATGGCTCCGATGAGCCTGTTCTTCTTCGGACTATTGTGTTGGACGCGAGCCATGTATGTGTAATGTAGTAGGGTACAAGAAAAATGTTAACTACGAGACACGGGGGTTATGTCACATGTCACGGGACCGTTACTTTCCGTGACCACGAGTAGTTTGTGCATATATGCCGTACTGTCGGTCATGATGGCGATGCTCCCAAAGGTCATATCCAATGGTTTTGAGTTGCATTGTATTTGACTTGATCGTTTGACTGATATACCTCCTTAGTTTGTCCTTAGTACTGTCACCAAATGTCTAGAGTGGGAATGGACAGCTTCTCGGAGGTAATCATGCTCATTTGCTGAAGCTAGTGCTTACTTACATTTACCAGATGGCTCCAGTCCTTTAGAGGAAAGACGAGTCCAAGGACATACACCTAGTATTATTGTTAAACTCACGTTCTTTAGATTATACGTTGCCCGTCGGCTAAGGCTTCAATTCGTCGGAGTGGAGAGCGCTGGGATATCAATACAGTCTGGCCGACCAGCTCCCGGAGTCCGACTACATTGACACTGAAACAACGTAACACTCGCAGAAACGGCGCTCGTCCCAAAAGACTGTCACTATTACATTGTTGCATGTACGATATCTGATATACAAAATGTCCGCACCGAGTCCGGCAAACTTTTTCTTCACATTCCGCCTTCCTTTCAAACGACACTGGTCTCCTGCTTCTCCGCCATCTCTATTATACTCTCAATATTGCTATGCTCGCTCATAGTGTACAACCCGGTCGATACTGTCCCTCCCTGTGTCGTAACCTGCCCTTCCGAATGATAATCATTCCCCTCCGCTAGCCTCGTACTGACAAACGTCACCGGTCGAGTTGCAAACGAAATCGCTGACACTGCAGTCGCTTCCTTTCGCACTTGAACCTTTTTCCATTCATCAGCCGTTTGAGAGGCCCATATCGTTGCGAAGAGCACCCCAATGACCTCAACGTTAGTCGCCGAAACGCCGATTGCGGCGAGAGGGATGGAGTTAGGCATGGGAGTGACCATAAAGATGAGCTCGAGGATGACGAAGATGACGGGGAAGACAAAGTTGGAGGCGGCAATTAGGAAGAGGGTACGGAAGCGTTCCGAGTAGGATTCTATCGGTGATTGACCCAAGTGTGAAGGTGAGTTCGTATCGCCATGTTCACAGAAGGAAAAGACACTAACCATCACCACGCAAACGTAGGGAGAACGATTGGACTTGCTGCAGACGATACAAGAACAAGAACGAACACACTCTGCCAGTGCGTCGTCGTCATCAGCACCCTCCTAGAACACAAAAAGCAGAAACTCACGCGTTATCTACCAATTGCAGACTCCAAACAGCCTTGGGCTCCGCCATGTCCCTGACGATGAGGAACAAATTGGTTGGATCATCCGAAGGCAACCTTCTCGCCTTCTTCATATAATTGACCACACAGACGACCACCGCTACAATTCTTCCTACTTTTATTGCCAGCAACGGTCCAAAAATCAGTCCCAACTGTTTCGGAGACAGTCGAGATGGAGGGAACACTGCTACGAGTCGGAATAGAAGGATACAGTCGACGCATAGACTGGAGAAGAATGAAAAAAATGACAGTGAAAGTACGTATGGTTTGACGTCCTTGGCGAGATTAATAGTGGCATTTTCTGTCCCGATGAATGTTTGAACCTGTCATTTTCGATTTCGTCCGTTAATGCCAAGTTTTTTGAATGAGATCGATTGGCTAAAAGGTTGAAGTTTGCTATTGTACTCACCAACAATACCAGGAACAGAATGCTTGGGATGGTACCGAATCCGACAGCAATGACGCACAAAATGAAGATGGGTTTGCGACGCGAATATGAAGTCGATGTGTACAACAGGGCCATGAACAATGAGAGGGAAACTCCGAGCCAGATGCCAGATAGAATCATGACGTAGAGCGACCCCAAGTTCTCTTTGATGAACTCGGAAAGAGCCATTTGTATGGCTTCTGCGATTACAGGAGGCAAATTGCCTAGAGGGTTGTCCGTCTCATCCATGGTCGTTGGGGAAGGGAAATTGAGAGAAGGCTCAGAAGTTGACAGGGCAGTCAAATATCTGACGCCTTTTTGTACTAATTGCAAACTGATTGACTATTTTAATCCACTGGTATTGATTATCCTGGGGCGCATATCAATTGAGCGTATGGCCCGCTAGCAATAAATAACGCAGGTCCTTTGCTACTTCAGTGGCCCGGGATCAGCGCCGGTGACTTGATAAAGGATGATGATCTTTCGTACCAAAAAAAATCCAATCTCTCTTCCGAGCTACTACCAGCGCTCAACTGAGAACATATAGGCATTGTCGCGTACAGGACGCCCTACGGTTCTCTTGTTGCGTAGCTCCATGATGAGAGGTAGGAAAGATAGACACGCTGAGCGCTCACGGCTGCCGGACGTCTGAGATGTCTGCCAACGTCAGTGTCAAATAAAGCTGATAGACACTGATGAGCTGCGATGTTTTAAATCTATTAGAGAGTTTGCGCAAAAGCCACCGTGGCTTTACTGAATTGAATGCCGTAATTTCATGTGACAACTGAATTGAGGACTCAATTGAAAAACCACGGGTGTGGCAGTGTAAACTCACTAATGTCGACTCACTGACAGTAAACGTCACCATGGAGATCCTGAATTCTTAGAATCGCGACCTTCATTGGTAACTGAGGTTATCAGCAAACTCATGGATGGGCTCCAACATAGTTCAAACCAGTGCATGCTCTCGTCTGGGGTTCAATGTTCAACGTTCAACGACCGATCCCGAGACACCATCTAAGTATATACAAGTATCAGGTGCCGCGGAAACGTCAGTGATATGAGCAACGAGTAGGGACATCCTATGCATCAACTCATCTGAGCCCTAATTTTAAATACAACGACAGCCATTTGTTAGAAATTTATGAGAATAGAGCGTAAATAGATCGATCAAACGACAGCCTGCAGCAAGAAATGGTTCAGGAGCGGTGTACATTTTCAGAGAGTTCATGTTACTTACGGGCCAACCGCTGGAGAAGTCAAGTCTGTTGATTCCCAAGAAGCTTCCTGCGGATGTATAGTAGTCTACGGATGGTGTCGTCAATCCAATGAATGGGCAGGCATAGATAAAGCTGGACTCACGGTAGACCAAGATCGGGCCGTCGTTATCATCCATAACGTCTTGTCCACCGGGACCAATGATCTGAAAAGATATGGAGTGAGTGTTGCTGAAGGCAGCGGCAATCTGGTACTTACGTTTCCGTGTGATCCAAGAACGAGCGTTCCTCCACCATTGGTCAAAGCGACGCCGGACTTGTCAACGTAGGGACCAGCAACCCTGCGCAAAATAGATTAATATACACAAATTCGAAGCACATAAAGCTGATCAGACATACGCGGATGCTCTCCCGACACGGATGTTGTAGGTACTCGATGTCCCTTGGCAACAGTTGTCCCAGGAGGTGAAGAGGTAGTAGAAGCTGCCTTGCTTGTAAATTACACTAGCCTCAATAGCACCACTGTTCGCTGTTCGCTGTGCTAGCGATGTGACAGAGTTGCTGGTGGGTTTACCGGTACTGGAACCAAGGCTGCATAGGGAGCAGTCAGGATTACTGCATTAACGAGTACGGAAGGTGGGGAATACTCACGTCTCAAGTTTGATACCCGTCCAGAAACTTCCGAGGGCGAGGTACCAGTTACTTCCCTCTAGAAATGACGGTGAGTGCATCTGTAATCATCGGGGCTCTATCACTTACCAATATACAAGTTGGGATCGATAGCCTAGCAAGCAAGACAAGTCAGTATTTCCCATATTGGAATCAAAAAACGAACACTACATTGTAAGACGCTCCCGGAGAGGTGGATGTTACGAGGCCCTGGTTCGTCCATGATCCTAAAATGTCACTGGGTTATTGCCGAGAACTACAGGACGCTTGTTGCTATACCTGGCATTCCAGTTGTGGATTTGGCAAAGAATATAGCTGACTGGATAATGATCAATTCAACCTCGAGCAGGATGATTTGAAGCAAACATACGTTTTGAGATCCAAATGATGAAGCTGCGTAGTATAGCTGCGAAGATGGCGGGTAAGTAGATATTGATGGGGGAAAAAATGAGAGGTATACATAGAAGGTATTGCCAATGACTGTACAGTCCGGAGCCCACAGATTTCTAGCACATCGTTTGAGTTGACTGAAAGCAGATTGGGTTTACTGACTCGCTTACCCATTAGAGGTCCCAGTGTACTGGTCTGTCCACGGCGCGCCATTGGGCCAAACCGTTCCGACCAGAGTCCATGCAGTCCTATCCGTCGACGTGCGGATCTCAATTCCGGGTGCGGTGGCTACCGGGATTAGAACGTGATTAGTAGATGCAACGGTACTTCGTGCAGTGGACTCACAGAAAACAAAATATTTTCCAGTAGAATCCTTGCACATGGTCGGGTCATGCACAGCGGTGTTTCCAGTAACAACGCCAGGCCCGACCTGAGCACGGGCGAGGACGGCTAAAGTGATAGCAGAAAGCAAAGAAAAGAGACGCATGGTGGTAGGTACTCGATCACTTTTTCGCTTTTCGTCACAGAATTTATACCTTCCGTGTCGGAAGATCGTTTTGCTGTCTTGTTTCCGAGGTTTCAGCAATACCCAGAGTGCAACATGGTCGTTAAAGTTGGTTCATGATCCTCAGTGCCCTTGTGACTCGGGCTGAGAACATTTCTTGGTTGGCGGTCCGCGACATAGAGCCACCCCAGGGACGAAAATCACAAAGAGAGATAAAACTAGCGAAGTTGAGCCGCATCAGTGCCAGAGAAAAGCGGTACCTCGCATAGGGCAATTGCAAATTTCACTGTGGAACCAATCACGAGTTAAACTAAACCGGTTTCCAGGGGTTGGTCACCGGAAACAGGTTACCTCCCTCCCCTAGAATTATACTAGCTATCAGATGAAGTGGGTGAGCATAAACCGGAAAACAGATAAAAATGGCCCGCCCCTAGTTCACCTAGGTGAAAAACGCAAAAGGGAAGTAGTGGTAAACAGCCATCGGCATTTCCCGAGTCTTTGCCATCTGACCAAACAACTTCCACGCTTTCTTATTTCCCTCCATCATCGTCATGGAACCAAAGCAACTTCTGCAAATGTTTGCCGAGAGGAAGTAGCGCAAGGATCATTTGGATGATTGCAACAGGATCGACTTGTCAGACAGAACGTAGGTGTAAATTTCCATGGGTTTAATTGTACTTAGCGCTCATGAAACTTTGTGCAGGGAACGCGACGCAATCAGAGCACTCATCGATGAGGCAGCCAAATCTATGCATGATTTGAAGGCTTACCGCAATTCCATTGCCTCTATATCATATCTTCCCGACGAGCTCCTCAGCAACATATTCTATTGCTGCATACTCGAAACCCCCTGGCATCTCTCTAACTGGAGTAGGATTCTTTTCGTGTGTCATCGTTGGTACCGCGTGGCCAGCAACGTTGCCGAATTATGGACCATCATGAATTTCTCTCTCTCCAGAGGAGATATCGAGCGCGCAGTACAATGGGAGAAGCGTTCTAAGTCTTATCCGCTCATGCAGGCTACAGGGCCTTTCAACTAGTGGGACTACTAGAATCTTCTCCCAGGTTTTTATTCGGAATCTCCATCGTGTAAAATCACTACAGCTCGAGGGGTCCCTCCTGGGGATGAAGCACTTCTTTGAGGATGATGCTGATCTCAAGGCACTCCCTCTTCTCCGGGAGCTCCGTATCCGAGCTCATGGAAATGAGGCGCGTGATTGGCGGTTACCTGACTACATCGTCGAAGGGGGCTGTCCACTTCTACATTCACTCTCCCTAAACTGCGCCACATTCTCGAGTGTAGCACTGCAGCGTATACCGAATCTGACAAACCTGGAGCTTCATTACATCAGTTCACTCAATCAGCCTCTTACCATCACCGAGCTGTTGGGGCTATTGCAGAATTCTCCCCAACTGGAACGTGTAGTCGTCAACGGCTCTGTTGATGACATCACGCCAAATTTATACGTCGGTGATCCTGTCCCTCTTCCTCATCTACGTCGCTTGGCCCTCGTTTCGTCCGCTAGTGTTCTCACTGCCGTTATTTCCTCCATCGCAATACCGCCCACTACGTCACTGGATCTCGTCATCAGACAGCGGGACGATCCTCCCACTATTCCATCATTGAAAAGCCTCGTTCGGGCAATCCGAATGCATCTACACCATTCCAATTCGCTCATCCTCCGCTCGTTGTGTATTGGTCTACGACCGAGTGTCAGCTACGGGGTCGAAATCGTTGCTTCTCCTCACAGTCAATGTCTCCCGAAACCTCCTCGATATTATCGAGTTCAACAAGGGTTATGACAAACATCACTTTTACCTCTTCGTTGAATCCATGGATTACTCTCAGCCTTTCGTGCGTTCGATCATCACCAAGATATTGGATGTGCTTCCATTGAGGGATATACAAAGAGTTAATGTTCCTTCGTGTATGAATGACGAGCTGACGAAGAACACATGGAGAACGGTGTTTGAGAGGTTGCCGATGAGACCATTAGTGATACAGACGGGTATCAGCGATACGATGATGGCTATGTTGGAAGGACTTTTGGATACTATGCTCGCGTACAGCA
The DNA here is from genome assembly GCA_013368315.1 of Tetrapyrgos nigripes. Taxonomy (NCBI): domain Eukaryota; kingdom Fungi; phylum Basidiomycota; class Agaricomycetes; order Agaricales; family Campanellaceae; genus Tetrapyrgos; species Tetrapyrgos nigripes. The sequence goes on along the minus strand of JAACJM010000162.1, from coordinate 124,975 downwards.
ATGTTGGGACGAATACGAGTCTTAATAAGAGAAGAAGGAGAGAGGCCAGAAAGGAAGTTAGAAGGAAGGAGACAGCTAGGAGTCAATCAACCGTTGACCCCGATGATGTTGCCCAAGCAGTCGGGGACTGCTTTCGACTGGTATCAGACAACATTAGTATCGCCACCCGATCTTCAGGAGCATCTCCGCCATCAGCGGCGTCGTCGTCCTCAGGTCCTGGTATCCTACGCCTGGAGCTCAAACCCGAACATCACTCTCACCAAACCTTCGAGGAAGCGAATCGGCCCGAAATTCCTAAGGAATATTTTGAACAACTCCTTGCGTTCCTTCTTAAATATCGTGACTCTGATTTCGTTGGAAAACGTTCGGGTGCTCGAGTGCCTATGCTAGTGGTAGAACGTTACTGGCAAATGCGGCTCTACTATGAAGATCAGCTTCACCAGGTGGTGGACAAGGTCGTGGCGAATGGTAGTATTCTAAGAGATGCTTGATATACGTTCCAGTAGAATTCAAGTAGAATATCGATACATCTCAGACTATTGCGTTACTATTCTCACTAGAGTCCTAAGTCCAATTGTACACTGAGGCAGACCAGACCACTGGCATACTTATTGGCATGTCAGTAACTCAAAGAAAGACCGTATAATCATCAAAACTCTCCGAGCAATCTGCATCGTGATACTCAACTACTTTTTGCCGCTCTTCTTTGAGTAGATCTTTCCACTGGGAGATGTGCATATGGCGGAGAGTCGAGCGTCAGCGCGCGGCATTGGGAGGGCCAACAGAAGGCCGACAATTGGATGGGGATACAGCGTACGAGTTTGAGTAGTGGTACGAATTACTGCCGTTGCCATAGTCGCGATTGCACCAGTGGTTACCCTAAGCAAGTCGAAGAGAGTTAGTTGGGAGCAAGAGCCAAGAAGGACATCAAAAGTCATTGTCAGACATGACTGATCTAATGAAAAATGGAGGACTCACAGAACTATTAGTTCCAGAACCGCCATAGGTATAATCTCCGTGTGAAGAAGTTCCGAGTCCTTGTCCAGCCATGATAGATTTAGAGAGCTTGAAAAATTCAAAGGATATGAGGTTGGCGGTGGAGTAGCCCGACATATGTCCATACTTATATACTGAGAGACCGCCTGAGTCGACGGTGAGATGGTGATGCCCGCCCCTTGCCACCCCAACGCGATCCGTTCATGTGACCGTTTGATCGCGTAAGACCGAATATAGTTTCGATGTTCCATTATCCTCCCGATGTCTTCCAGCTTACATGTTCAGTACATGCAACGTAGGATAAAGACAATAGCGTTTTACATGCAGTGAGAGGGAATAATTTCAATTGTGCTTCGAGATCCTGTGTCACAGACCGGCAGTCGCAAGATCGAAACAAGAACGTAGAATGGAACGCTTTTTTCATATCATTTCACTGCACTGCCAACCCTTCTACAATGGCATGGTCATAAAGCTGGCGGGCACCAAGACGTTCAAAACTATCAGCCGATTTATTCATACAATACTCAGTAGCCAACGATCAACTAATATACACTCATGATCTGTGTACCATCACAGTGACAACGACAACGACGACAGTAGAAAGATTAGGAAAAACGATTGCCCCGCAATTGAGCCGAGGTGGACAGCGAGCCTGCGTGCAAAGAAAATGAAGTCATGGTCAGTGCAAGAAGTAGATAAGACCAACAAAGAACACATACCAAATCTCAATAGTGCCCACCTACTTCTTGCCACTGTTGGAGTTGGAGCTGGAACTTTGGCCACTAGGGGAAGTGTATTGAGAGTGCCCAGTACCGGAGTTGTAATAGGTAGAGCCATTGGGGTTGCTGTAGTAGTACGACCCGTCGCTGAGATAGTGTCAGTAAGTCAGTAATACGGTCAGGCGAAGATTGGTGAGATAATAAGCACGTGTTAGAGTAATGGTACGAGTTGCTACCATTACCGTAGTCGCGGCTACAATAATGATTACCCTGGAGGGAGGATGAACGAGTCAGTTACCGGAGTGGCGACATAAGAAGATGAGACGAGGAAAGATGAAAAGCGGCCGCAGTACAAGTGTAGTGAGGTCGCAGAGTATCATAAGACGGCTCAGCTTGATGTCGACTCACGACGTCTCAGGCGAAAGGGGTGAAAGGGAGTACCAAGGGAGTACAGACCGCGTCATTGGTGCCAGTGCCATCATAGGTGTAACTGCCATAGGAAGAAGAGCCTTTTCCAGTCATGTTTGAGCTTAAATTGAAGATAATTGGTTCAGTGAGGAGAGATGGTGGTGGTATGAGAGGAAGGAAGGATGGCCACTACGACGAATTTATATTGGCAATGCTTAGGTAAGTAATTGTTGAGTCACGCGTCGCGTCGCGTTCTTTGTGGAAACTTTGCCTCTGTAGACTGTCTCGGCTCATTTCAAATAAAAGGAATGTTCCAGATTGTTCCAGGAACGCGAAGAAAAAGAAACAGCGAGACCTCCTCAGAAATTTCCCAGCCTGCTTCCTCCAGCTTTAAGTACAGAGATAAGTTCGGTTTAAATAAATCACTGCTTTCAAGTTGAGCAAGTGTTGCGGGCCCTTCTCGTGCGTCGTATTATCCGTCTGATAGTGTACCACAGGTTGGAATGAGGATAGACTGCTAAAACTCGCTTTACTTACTTTCAATTTTCTCACTTCTCGTTTGACGTTGCTTCTGACCAAGAACACCTTATTGTCTTCTCTTCCAAATACTTGTTCTCTGATTCGCTGATTACCTCCGTTCACAATCTCTACATGCGTCATTTTATCGCTGTCGTTTGATCCTTAAAAATCTCTCGCTCCTTTCGGTATAATTGCACTTTCATTTCTTGTGGGCACGGGGGTAGATACCAGCTGGTATATCATAGTCCGTATGTATTCTGAATGACACCTCTCTTTCTGCCCAAAATCAAGCCTGAGTCTGACCCTTAACGACTGCGCCAACGACTGTGCTTCAACTTCGACATCGACTCTGACTTCACTGCGCCACTGATTACCGACTTCCTTTCTTAGAACACGCGTCTTGATCACGAGGCCGCGTTCCTTCTCTCTACATTGACCGAGCCTCAACCGTTATTCATTCCCCTACGTCCTCACTTGGATGTGCGTCTCCGCTATAATACCAACCAAACACCGACGGTGAGATGACAAGGTGTCAGCGCCTTCATAACTCTAGACGAAGACAAGCTTAGCAAGCCTTGACGGTCAACATCCCACTTGGAGGCAAGGCATGTCAGGATGGGTCACAGCGGAACATGAACAAAATGAAGTGTTGATGAAAGAAAGAGTCGAAAGCTTCAATGGAAAAACAAGGATTGAAGGATTCGGTGCTTGCACTAAATGGAGGTGCATATACCTGGGGCGCTGTCTACGACTGTTCCCAATCCTAACAACCCAGAGCCTCGATGTAAAGCTGTAGTACGATGACAACTCCAACTTGCGAGTTGACAGTCCTGAAGTCCTATATACGTATGCATGAACCTACTGTAAAAATTCTAGAACATAAACACATACTCAGTAGTCAGCTTTCTGTCCTGCAAAAGCAGCACAAGAGGAGAGGAATCCACCATGGAACAGAGCATGCCATCCCTGGAACCTCGTAGCGAGAGAAAGGTAGAGGTACCAGATTGTACCACCATTTGCTCATAGAAAGAAAGCAAGGATGCGCTGAAAAGGTCGAAAAGAAGGGAAAAGTCTAGGGAAAGTCCCTCGTACTATGCGCAGGTGGTAATAGGCATGTAACAATGTAAAACACTGTCTGAATGTTTGCTCAGGAGGAGAACTTGAGTTAAACAAGATGGTCATACCAATCTCTGCTCTTAATCCAATCCTAGCCTAGCCTTTGACCCTATAGTACCCAGGAAAGATTCTGCCGTCTATATCATCTTGAATATCTGCTCCACATCGAGGCTGTTACCAAAGGCGTATTCGACAGTTGCAAATTTGACAAATAAGTATAGAAAAACCTGCCAGATATTCAGAGAGTTTGTGTTACGGTGTCATTGTGGTCAGAGGAGCTGGAACGGTAAAAGACGGATGGTCACGGTCAAACCGCAGTAGCTATAGGATCAATTGCAAATTCTCTGGTCCCTCCGGCATACGAACGTCCTTTATATCGTGCAGGTTGCCACACTACGTACATTATGTAGGATCCGGTAATCTCGTTTACCGGTAAGTGCATGACTGCTCACCTCCAACTCACCTCTCTTTATTTCAATCCTCGTCTCAATGAAGGCATTCTCAGCTTCAGAGGTCGCTCAGCACAACAAAAGAGGAGATCTTTGGGTCATAATTGACTCTGAAGTCTATGACTTGTCCAAATTCTCGGACTTACACCCTGGAGGACCGACGGTTCTTCTAGACGCGGATATCGGTGAATTGGGTCTGGGCATGTATGACTATGTACGTGCTAACTACGGCCAATATGTAGCGGGTCAAGATGCGACAGAAGCCTTTTTCTCCTTACACCTCTCCGAAATCCTCTCATTGCCCCAATATACCCGCCTCAAAGTCGGTGTCGTACAAGGCCACGAAGACCGACTTGAACAAGACTCCATTCCACTTAATGCAATCAGCAAGATACCCTATGCCGAACCTTCATGGTTAACGAATCTCCCAAGTCCCTACTACAAACCACACCACTTCGAGTTCCTTCAAGCCTACCGTTCTTTCATCCGTGGAGTCGTTTTGCCAGACGCGCGTGCCAGAGAGGAGGACGGTAAACCTCCGTCACAGCATGTATTGAAGGAGATGGCTCGGCTTAACATACCAGCTATGAGGTTGGGAAGAGGAGAACATTTGAAAGGGAGGAAATTGATGGATGGTGTTATCACTGAAGACCAGGTGTGTTTCTCTTCGCGCTCTATCTACCTGACTTCTTATCTCGATCTTTTTCTCCAGGTGGACCATTTCATCAAACTCATCATGATTCAAGAATCATCCCACCTCCACTCACGAGGGTATTCCGACGGTCTAGGTGGAGGCGCCGTCATCGCTTTACCACCTATTATAGCCTACGCATCTGCCAAACTCAAAGACCTCATCGTCCCGCAAGTCCTCGACGGAAAGAAGAGCGTCTGTCTAGCTATCACCGAGGCATTCGCAGGGAGTGACATCCAAGGTCCCGGCCCAAATCGGAAAGGCTCAGGTGGGATACGAACTACTGCCAAAAAGGTTGCAGGCGGGTACCGAGTAACGGGGACGAAGAAGTGGATAACCAATGCTATGTGGGCGGACTGGTTTGTTACGGCTTGTCGAGTTGAGGATGCTCGAGAAGGAGATGGAGATATTATTGCCCTTATTATCTCTCGCGGAGAGGGTATCACCACCCGACCACTGAAAACTTCGTATTCCAGTGGAGCAGCTGGGACAGCGTTTATAGTGTTTGATGATGTGTTTGTGCCAGAAGGGAATCTTTTGAGATTCCGGGATCCTAGTGGGAACGGGAAGGAGACACCGGTGAGGAGAGGGGATGGTTTGAGGATCTTGTTGGGGAATTTTAATCATGAGCGGTGAGTAACGCCTAAAATATTGTTTCATTGGGTATATGCGTCTGTATACGCGCATATATCCCCTCAAACCCTCCTTTACTCTTAGTACCTCAGGTATATGCGTGCATATACCCACTGTTTTTGTTTTAACCCAAGGCTTTCTCCTCGCTGGAATTCCTTATCCAGACTAACCATGTGTCTGCATTTTTTCCCAGATGGGTCCTTGCCGCAGAGACCGTCTCAATCCAACGCGCCATAACCTCCCAATGCTTCAAATGGGTCTCTCTCCGACACACCTTCGGCCGTCCACTCTCCTCTCAACCCGTCGTTCGCGGTAAACTCGCCAATATGGCAGCAAGAGTCGAAACTGGTCAAGGGTGGTTAGAACAAATTGCGTATTGGATGGATTGTATCAACAACGGTGAAAGCAATTCAAATTCCAAGGTGAAAGCGAAGGCAGAAGACCTGGCTAGTCCGATCTCCTTGTTAAAAATGCATGTAACGAGAGACGCTCAAGCTACTGCTGCTGATGCGGCGCAGATTTTTGGTGGGAGGTCGTTCACGAGGACTGGGATGGGGAGGGATGTGGAACATGTGAGTGTACTGGAGTTTTGCCTTCCGACATTTTATACTTATTGGCTTTGCAGTTCCATCGAACGTTGTTAATTGATGCGTGAGTTGCTCTGCCGCAGATCCTTGACTTTGCTGTCGACTGACTGCCACATATGTGTATGAATGACATGATATAGCATTGGCGGTGGAGGTAAGCACTGCTTCTTTGGTCTATTAGCCCTGATATGCTGATTCAAAGTATACAGCCGAAGACATACTCGCAGATCTTGGAATTCGTCAAGCATTGAGAAGGATGCCTAAGGGTAGGGAGGCAAGGCTTTGAGGATTGGGATGGGGAGGGATGTGGAACATGTGAGCGTACTGGATTTTTGCGTTCCGACTATGTGTACTTAATGGCTCTGCAGTTCCATCGAACGTCATTAATGACATGATAGCATTGGCGGCGGAGGTAGGCGTTGCTTCTTTGATCTACTAACTCTGATATGCTGATTCAAAGTACACAGCCGAACACATACTCGCAGACCTTGGGATTCGTCAAGCGCATCCTTCTAAAGTTGAGAAGGATGCCTAAGAGTAGGGAGGCGAAGCTTTGATTGAAGCTTCTGTACAACATGTATATTTACCACTCTGCCATGTAAATCTATGATTAGAAAGAACAAATGCGTCGATATACGATCGGTTGATGCTGCACACTGGAACATCTGGTATCTCGATCCTAAACGATAGTCACTGCACCAGCTGTACTACTCCTCTTGGTCCACACTGACGAAACTCGTTGTCCACTTCGACAGTCTACTATTCCTCCAACTATCGCTCACGCTCTCGCGATCAAGCCCAGGTTCTGCTTCGAAATTTGAATTTACCGGCATTGTACCTTCAGTACGACCCTTGTTCGCACTACCGTGGCTGATCCCTTCAACCCAGATCCTATTAGTATTCGTGCGTGCAGTCACTGCAGTGCTGCCTTGAATGAGTCGAAGATCTTTTCTGATGTTGAGATTGTGTAAGAGGGTCAGGGAGTAGCTGGGACCGATGCAGTAAGAGAATATGATGTAAACTATAAGGAAGATGAATTTTTAGGCTCGAGAAATCAGGCAGAGTGAGTACAAGACATTTACCATAACTATGTTTCATAGCTGCCCAAAAAACCAGCGCTGTAATCGAAATTAACGCCGTGAAAAAGCTTGCTCTGAGGGCTAAGGCACAGAGGCGATGAATGAGCCTATAAACAAGTTTGAGAGATGACTCGGATCCAAAGCCAAAGGGAAATAAATAAAGCCAGTACTGACCTTTTCGATGACCTGGACTCGACGCCATGACCAGCTTGCAGGTAATGTACCACCAGCGCCATTGCGAGGGATACATCTGCCACCACAGATGATATTGTCCGAATGGTGGCTCTGCATTCAAGTTTGATGTTCAGACGAAAAAAAAATCGTAGCTTTTGATACGACTAATAATGGCACTTACATGGGATGAATGAATTTGGCATTATAGGAGTCGATCAAGATACTGGCTGTAATGTAGACGGAACCTCCAAACTAACAATTGCAGCGTAACCAAGGTCAGCGCTAACGACTGTACACCTGGCTCTACACTCACAGTTATCAAGATAATGAAGCCAATTGCGCCAGCAACGAGTTTTCTTTTAGTACTGAAAAAAACCAATTAGGAGTATTAATATTTCACCGAAGAATCTCATGTAAAGACGCACAGATTACAATATCGGTGCAATATAAAGGCTTGACAGACAACGGTCGAGATACCGGACGAACCAACAAACAAGGGTATTGGCCTGGAGAGCGCAAGGTTGATCAACAACTTGTTCGAAAGATCAAAATTCTTTTGTGCAAAACGTACCAATTTTGCGCTAATAATAACAGAAGTGGCGGGTCTCCTGAAAACAATTCAGACCACTGTACTGTAAAGCCATTCAGATCGTTGACATACTTTGAGTAAGGACCGAGAACTATAAAGTTTACTCAGTGAGAGCACCGGACTCGAATTCGACCATATAAGACTTACGATATACACATTGGCGCAGGCAGAGATTGTTACTAACGTGTCGCAGAGAACCGCAACCAGGACAGTTATTTTGTGAATGAGCCGATCAAAGGGATAATTTATGAAATAGTGATAGGTCTATGCAGGATGCGACTTGAGCTCGAAGTGAAGGATCATCCATCTAGCCTTGCACGCTCACTTGGTTCAGGACCAGCGTGTACAGCATTAAATTGACCCATGCCCCTAGTACAAATGGCCTGCCTAGACATTAAGCGTTCAAGAATCTGAAGGATGAATAGTACAACGAATTTACCCAAGCACTGTGTTCAAGTCACCGTTGAACGACATTTCCTCATCACTGGCGCTATCGCCTCACACGGACACGGAAGGTGGAAATGAAGGAAGAAATGCTGAGGTCATCTGCTCCCCAACTATTTATGCACAACCAAACGGCGTCCCATGTCCCAAATGCCAATACATAAGACCCTGCCAATTGCTTTTATATGGGCTACTCAGAACCATATACATAGCACCCTTGGTTTGACCCACGATGCTTCAGTCGCCGCCTAAGGCCTTACCTTACATAGTCTAAGTAAAAGCGAATACAGTTGAAATCTAAGAAGCCAGTTTTCGGACAAAAGTCAGGCCTAATGTCAATTGCCATGGCGTATGTTATATTGCGTGAGAGTGATGTTCCCGACAAATGCGAGTTTTGCCGAGTATCAAACTAATGTCTCGCACTAATGCGAGAGTCTGTTGCATGAAAGTCGACACTTGAAGTCGGTAAATGTTCAGGTCCTCTTGGTCAGGTATGAGGTTTGCATGGCTTAATTAGAGAGATGAAGCGGTTGTCATTTATATCTTAGCTGTCACTAATGACTATTGGTATTCAAGAGTGAGTTCAGGTGTAAGGAATGACATGACGTATGTGTCGAGAATAAGAGTCCCCAGACAGGGGCTATTTCCTTTTCTGTTAATATCCGTCTCTCTAACTATCTATTTTCCCGTATCCTGTTCCCTGTTAATTCCTTTAACCATCGTGCTCCAAGGCACACTGATCCGGATTCAACACCCGCCTCACTTATACCTATACTTTTCGTATCCGACACCCCAGTCGTTTCCACTATCTCGTGTGGACTCCTGGGGTGTGTATTCATCTTACTATTCATTCCTACTTCATTACTGATTGATTCTTTTATATTTACTACAGTACGACATTCATACTAACGCGTACTCATTTGTAACAGGTACTGTAGTTAATACAAGTCGTTTCCACTATCTCGTGTGGACTCCTGGGTATGACATTCATACTAACGCGTACTCATTTGTAACAGGTTATGGGCCCCGCGCTCTGAACTGCACCTAGTCTTACACAACGCGATCAGAATGACTCATTGATCACACCGTTATATGTCCCTATCAGAAGACCCATTCCCCTCGATTAACTCTGAAGATCTTGACTCTCTATACACTGCGTCTATTTTTACGCTCCCACATATCTACATCCCAACAATGCCTGAAAACAATCCAGCCAGCTCTAACCCCATCGGTCATCCCAGTAGCTATACCACAATCCAAGAGCTACTGGAGGATGCCAAGTTCAACAGCGAGAACTACGTATCTTGGGCAGAGTCGATGTTGATGCGAGCCAAATTGAAAGGTCTTCATCTATATTGGGAAGGGCAGATCACCATACCTGCTAAACCCTCTAGCACCGGCACACTCCTCCCTACACCTCCTAACAGTCAAACCCCGAATTATCTCGAGTATGAGATCTGCGAGTCCGTTGTGTACCTTACAATTTGGGATAACGTCAAGAATCCCAATGCACTCAGTTTCTCGGGAGAGAAGAAGTCTAATAAATTCTGGGAGTTCTTAAAGACGGAATATACTTTGGTTAGCCATCTGGCTAGGCAGAGACGAGAGGATGCATTGAGAAGCTGTCGATACACAGAAGGGGATATTACAGGAGATAATGGGTACATGGTGAAATTTAGAACTCTACGGAAACAGGCTACCGATGTGGGAGCCATCATCAGTGACTCCCAATTCCTCACTCTATTCCTCGATTCCTTCCCTCGTACCCCAGAATGGATTCCTGTAGTCGGTACCTTGCTTACCGATTTGTCCCTCACGTTCAACGTCGCTGCAGGAAGGCTGCAAGAACATGTTCGTTTGATGGGAGGAGGTGATAGAGAAAGTGGCGTATATGGTCTGGAAAAGACAAAGGCCCTGCAGGCGCAGGTGCAACAGTTGACAGAAAAGGTTAATGCCCTGCAGACATCAAGGAAGTGGCCAGTGAATCCGGATCTCGTATGCGCTAACCCGAAGTGCAAGCGAAAAGGCCATACAATCGAGAACTGCTTTCGAGAAGGTGGTGGCAAGCAGGGTCAGTATCCAGCGTGGTGGAAAGGGAAGAAAGACGCACCTTTACCGTCAGCCAACAATACCACTACGTCATCTTCAGATGACTCCCCTACTATCTTGGCTCTGACCACGGCTTTGGCGCGCAAACCAGATCCTCATGCCCAAACCTCTATCCGCATAATAGCCGACTCTGGAGCAACTCACCACTTCTTCAAACATCGATCATGCTTCGTATCCTATAATTCCTATACTGATAAAGGAGGTTCGTCACACGAAGATGCTGAGTTTGATATCGTAGAAAGAGGCGATGTCAAGGTTGAGGTCATCTACAAAGGATCAGTGATGCCTTCCACGCACCTAGCATCTCTAACAACCTGCTATCAACTGGTACCCTCGATAAATTGGGCTGGACTGCGGTATTGGGGAAGGGATGGATGTTGTTCAGAGAACCAAGCGGGAAAGACGTTGTCGAGGCACTCTTGTGCGGTGGCGTCTATGTTATAGACGTGAAACTCGTCCCTGCCACCACGAACACTGCTCTAACTGCTCAACTACCTGCAGACATCCGATACTTGCACTGAGCGAGTGGCCACATTATGCCAGAGAGAATCGAATCGAGATGGCCCATGAGCTTGTTGACGGGATACCAGAGATTAAAGGGGCTAGGAAAAAGATGGGAACATGTGAGGACTGCAGGCGTGCTCATACAGACAAGCAGACTCACCACGAGAGCTCGGAGATTGTCACTGAAGCAAATTTTTGATGGTATCTGGACGTATGGGGGCCTGCGCAAGTCATCTCGGTTGGTGGCCACCTGTACGCATTATTCAGGATGGATGCAGGAACGTCGAGAGATATGGTAGACTTCATGAAGGATCGTACGGCAAATACCCTGATTGAAAAGCTTGATGTACGGAGATCTACTGTGGAAACGCAAACAGGGAAGAAGTTGAAGAGGATTCAAACGGATAACACACCCGAGTGGAGGTCGCATGCATTCCAAGAGTGGGTAATGAAACATGGTATCGTCCATGAATTCACAGCTCCCTATACATCTCCTTCCAATGGAAGAGCTGAACGAGGGATTGGAGCTATGTTGAATGCCACCTGCGCTATGCTCTTCGACACAAACCTATCTGCAAAATGGTGGGCGCAAGCAATGGGGACCTACATCTACGTCAAGAATCTAATGCCAACCTCAAGAGGGATCGTACCTGAGGAGAGGTATTCCGGACAACGACAGAATGTGTCTCACTTGGTTCCATTCAGTAGTGTGGGCTTTGCACATATCCCTGCAAAATCTGGGAGGGGAAAACTGGATGCGAGAGGCTTTAAATGCCAGATGGTGGGGTACGATGGGAGGAAGGTTTATGTGGTGAAACAGTGGGAGAGTAACAACCTACACTGCACTAGTGACATGGTGTTCGAGAAGTCTGATGGTCATTGGATTTCGGCGTTTGAGGGGGAGGGAGAAGACTTGTTATTTTTAGCAAAATCTGACCCTCAGAACGATCGACTACCGATCACTTCCGAACCGACAAATTCTGACCTGACCTCGTTAAGCCCATTGCTCTCACTAACTCCATCCCCTGCAACCAACATCGAACACCAACCAGTTCCCAATCCCCCACAACAAAAGCGTAACCACCGTACTCAGGCTGAGATATGGGGAACAGTCCCCACTCGGTCATCTACTCATAGCCGGAACCTTACCCAAGATTTTATTAAATCCAAGGAGTATGAAGAGTGAGAAAGCGAAGCACAGAACAAAGGTGAGGAATGGGCAAAGGATGATGAGGGTGATGTAGAGTTACTTCCAGAGTTTGACGAGGAAGACACACCTACTGCTCTTATGACAAGCATCGAGCCTGTCATCGAACCCAGAAATACGTGGGTCCCAAACTCATACGCAGAAGCAATGAAGCGACCTGATCTGTGGATGGCTCCTATGGAGAAGGAGTTAGCGAAGTTGGATTCCCGCAAAGCTTTTACCCCCGTTCCAAAGCCAAAAGACGCGAAGATCATCACTACTCAATGGGTGTATGCCCTTAGATTGGACGGGAATGGGAAGATTACCGAACGTCGGGCTCGACTAGTCGTGAGGGGATATGATCAGGTCAAAGGAGTGCATTACGATGACACCTGGGCCATCGTGGCTAGGTACAAATCAGAACATTTTGCTATTGCAATTGCGGCGTATGAGGGTTTGGATCTGTGGTCAGGGGATTTCACTGGCACATACCTCAATGCAAAACCACAAGGGATCAATTACCTGACATTACCAGATGGGTTCCACCACCGTTACTCCCTTCGCGACGGGAACAAAACTGTACTTCTCATGAACATCAATATATATGGCTCGATGGATGCAGGGAACAACTGGTACAAGCTCCTAGATAAACGATATCGCGAGATGGGCTTCAAAGCAAACCCTGCAGATCCATGTGTCCGATACCGACACACACCTCTGGGTAGTACCATTACCGTTACTTATACAGATGATGTGACTGGAGTTTCGACGACAGAAGAGGATGGGAAGAGGGCACGAAAGGAGATTGCTGAGCAGTTTGAGTTCAGAGATTATGGGGAACCAGACGTGGTGTTGGGTATGACAGTTCACCTTTACAAAGACACCAAAGACATCTCACTTCATCAACGTCCACTGATCAAGAAGACATTGGAGAAATTTGGAATGACGGACTGCGCACCAAAATATACACCACTATCTCCAGGTATCGAGTTCATCGATAGTCAACCCCAACCTATCCCTACTGCCGATAAACTCTTCATGATGGACAAGAATTATTATAGCTTGGTCAGTGCTCTCAACCATGTCTGTCAAGGAACTCGTCCGGATATTGCATTCGCCGTCTCGTTACTGCAGAGATATTCCAGTGACCCCAGACCTATGTAGTCACTGGGCATCAGCTCTCCATTTACTTGCGTACCTCAAGACGACTGTGAGTCACCAGATCACATACCGACACCACCAGAACTTGGACATACCAGATGGGATTAAGCCCATTGGCTTTGCTGACACATCTCATTCTGATATCAAAGAAGAGAATGGCCTCATGACTCAGAAATCTACGATGGGTTATGTGTTCTTGGTCGCAGGGGGAGCGGTGTCATGGTCGTCATCTAAACAAAGGGTCGTGGCATTGTCTATGACTGAGGCGGAGTATCTCTCTATGGTACATGTGGGAAAACAAGCAGAGTGGATGTGGAAGTGGTTGAATGGGGTCGAAATGAGAAGAGATTACCCTTTCATTATCAATGTTGACAATACCAGCTCTATTGCTCTCACTGAAGCCACGACAAAGCATTTCGACACTGCATGGGCTTGGATATGAGATGCTGTGCATGAGGGGGAGTTGGAGTTTTGATATATTCCATCTGGGGAGAACCTTGCAGACATCATGACGAAATCCTTGAGTAGGCCATTGTTCGAGAAGTTGGTGAAAGGATTGGGCCTTACAGTTGGGTAGAAGAGTCTAGGGCCTCAGGGGGAGTGTCGAGAATAAGAGTCCCCAGACAGGGGCTATTTCCTTTTCTGTTAATATCTGTCTCTCTAACTATCTATTTTCCTGTATCCTGTTCCCTGTTAATTCCTTTAACCATCATGCTCCAAGGCACACTGATCCGGGTTCAACACCCGCCTCACTTACAGTATTTCACCACTGAGCGATACACCACCACTCACTGATACACTGTAGTTTATTTTGTGACTGAGGCTACCCAGGGCTCAAACAAGGTCTCATATATGTATGTATAGCTGAGAGACATAGTCGTACCACTTCAAACTGTCCGTTCCCTGGTAGACTGCTTAAGGAGGGCTGATTTCGTTAAATTTACGTACAGATCCAAAAATATATCTTGCAGATTGTAAGAGAACGAGAGTGGGCAGGCTCATATCAAGTAGATATTTTGAAACAGGAGGCATTCTAGTAGTGTACCACAGGCATCCAGGTTGCGTAGTCTGCCAATAGCCCTGGTAGAAGCCCAAAATGTGTCTGTCGGAGTTAGCTGTGACAAGTCACGCTAACAGTTCATGTCACATGTCACACAAGGCCAACACGACTTTTTTGGCCTGCTTCTTGACTTCTTCTCCTTTGAATGGGCTGGCATGCGCCAAACGTGCACAAAATGACACAGAAGAGAAGAACAAGCTTTACATCCGTGCCCTTGCTCGCTACCAGGAACTGCAAGGTCAAACTGGTGAGAAATCACCTGCAGGTTTCCGAACTGTCTGTACCCAGATTTCTGCTGAGTATCGTCAGGAAACTGGTGTAAACATACCCTTGAGCCATGCTACACTTTGTGCCATGGTCAATGGTCGCGTTCTCCATGCGGAGTCCAATGCAGCCAAGAGCTGGATTAATGCAGCAGAGACTGACCAGATTATCGAGTTTGCAATAGAATGTGCGGAATGGGGGCACCCTCTAGATCAGGCACGTCTTGCAGAGCACGCAAACGAGATAATCAAGGCACGATTACCAACTTTTCCAGGTGTCGGCAAGAACTGGCCTGCTCGTTTCATCGAAAAGCACTCCAACCGCCTCCATATATACCATGCCACTGCACTAGATACTCTCCATGGACAAGCTGTGAACCCTGCGAACAACAAACTTTATTTTCGTATCATTGGTAATCTGGCAGAGTCTGGAAATGATGGAGAGCCACTGGATCCAAAAAATGTCTATACCATGGATGAGATCGGAGTGACAGAGCAAAGTGGAGTACGAAAGAAGGTTATTGGAAGGAAAGGAAAGAAGATGCAGTACCAAAATAGAGGGGGAGGAAGGGAAATAACGACAATCATTTTCTGTATCTGTGCAGATGGAACAGTTGTGCCACCAATCATCATTTTCAAGGCCAAAGCTTATGGCATGTCGTGGCTTGATGGAAATCCAGCTAACGCAAGGTACTTGTGTCCTATCCAATCACAGTCTGACATATGCTGATGGATTTAGTGTCGGATACTCCAAGAAAGGTTGGGTCACTAACCAGATTGGCATTGCTTGGGCAAAACACTTCGACCTTCACACACGCGCAAAAGCAAATGGACACTACCGCTCTCTTACTGTTGACAGCCATGTTTCCCACTGTTCCCAAGCATTCCTGAAGTACTGCCGAAAAAATCATATTCATGTTCCTGCATATGTTGCCCATGGTACTCACATCTACTCGGCTCTCGATGTTGTCGTCTTCAGTCCCTTGAAGAAAGCATTTGGTGAAGAACGTAACAAGCATTATAGAGAGACGGGAGAACAACTCAACAAGGATACATTTGCGTTGATATGGGGCCGGGCACAGCTGGGCTCAGTCACTGAAGACCTTGTGAAAACGGGATTTCGAAAGACAGGATTATGGCCAGTGGACCCTACTGTCATTACCGAGGACATGCTGGCACCAAGCAAGGACACGTCATGGAAAGCCTTTACCCCCATAGAACCATCAGCTCCTGTGAAGATCATGTGAGACTTGATGATAGACGCGATACAGCCTCTACCTGCCATAGAGGAAAGAAGTGAGATGGAAGAAGAGCTGGAGGAGGATGCACCTTCATCAAGCCGCAGCCAATTCATTTCCCCCAACCGCCATCGTCGAGTGCGATCCGCCGTCTCTGAGCTCCGTGATTCAGAACTCGGTTTTCTCGTCTCATCCTCCCCTATCAAACCATCAGCAGAGCCACCTGAACTTCGAACAGCTACTATTTCTCCTGTGAAGTTACGTCCAACAGGGAATATTGCAAAACTCTTGGAGTGAGAGCCAGTGACAAATGCAGAGAAGGAGCTGAGGGATGCCATACTGGTTATCCATGGAAAATCCAAGGCCTACAAGGAACAAGCACTGCAAACGCAGGCTACTGGTGTGCTGCAACAAATGTATTGTGGTCAGTTGCACAAGAAACTGTTGGCGAAGGAGGAGAGAGGAAAATGAAAAAAAGGATGGCTTGCAAGTGAAGGATTGCCTGTCCTTATGACTGGTGATGAGCATTTTAAAAAGGTTGTGGAACACGAAGAGGCACAGAAGGAAGAAGAACAGAAGAAAAGAGAAAGGAAGGCAGCAAAGGAGAAGCAGGCTCAGGAAATTGTGATTTGGGAGCAGGAAGAAGGGGAAAGGAAGGGAAGAAATGAGAAGCGAAAGGAAGCACTTAATGAGGCTGTTTTGGAGTGGAAGAAGGAGAGAGCTGATGCAAAAAGTCAATGAGTGAAGCTGAAAGACTGGGAACAGAGTCATCCAAAGCCGAAGGCAAAGGATGCAGAATATGCACTGGAACCAGCAGTTCCCAGGCCGAAAATCAAGAAAGTACCAGAGCCTGATGATGGCTATGAAGAGATAGTTGTTAACGAGGATGAGCTGTCCAGCGACGACGACGACGACTGATGAACTACTGGGTGTGACGCCTGTCACACATACTTGTGACCCGACATGACAGGTGTATCAGTGACCCAGAAAAGCCAGTTTTGTGGTTTCTTACTCGCACTACGCATATCTCCCAACATACATACCATAATCACTAGTAATTTTACATGTATATACTTTCGATAGTAGAGTACCTTATAATGTCCTTAACTCCTGTATATTTGCTCTCAAACCGCTGTGCCATGACGTGTTCGTTTTTGGTGTATCGCTCAGTGGTGAAATACTGTATACCTATACTTTTCGTATCCGACACCCCAGTCGTTTCCACTATCTCGTGTGGACTCCTGGGGTGTGTATTCATCTTACTATTCATTCCTACTTTGTTACTGATTGATTCTTCTATATTTACTACAGTATGACATTCGTACTAACACATACTCATTTGTAACAGGTACTGTAGTTAATACAAGTCGTTTCCACTATCTCGTGTGGACTCCTGGGTACGACATTCGTACTAACGCGTACTCATTTGTAACAGTATGGTTGGAGATCTAGGTTGAGATAATGGTCATTCAAAGCTCTATGATGTGCCGCATTGAGTACAAAAATGAGGTGCTACCTTGGCTATACCGGTCAACTTGATCTTCTATCTCCTCTCTGCTTCGACACTAGGCCTCAAAGGGCGAAGTCACGTGATCTGAGATTCGGGAGCGGCTTCCGGTGACTCGTCAACAATGTACCTCCTCTTACGCATGCCTACGACTTCCGGGGGGCCTTAATATCGTGACTCATCAATCACATTAACACGCACGCCAAATTATATCCTTTGAGCGTTGACTAAATGCCTCCTACATACTTAGTCCAGGCTTTGGCAAATCTAAGAGTGGCCTGGGCTTGGTTTAGCTGGCAATTTGTTGGATGTAATATCTTGCAGAATGAACATGCCCAAAAACCACAATTCAAGTAAATTTTGGCCGTTTGTCTGTGAGTACATCTATGACTTTTTGGGACAACATTGTGCCTCTTTTATGCAACAGAGTACATGAGGATGCACCTAGTACATAATTATACAATACGATACAGAAAGTATGCAACATGTAGTATAGATTATACATCATTATGCATATTTATTCCAAAAATGCATGATTATGCTACTTTTGCATGAAGATGCCTCTGAGGCTTTTCCTGATGACTTCCCCTCCACAACACTTCCAGTCGTGGGGATAGCATTGGAAGAGACCAGTCTGAGAGCTGACTTACATCGACCTGAGCTCTGACATGCATAGCTTTGGCATTACTGAGGACGGTCATTTGGTATCTGTCGGATCCAGACCACGCATATGTCGGGGAGCTAATATAACTCACGACTCTCAACTCAGCCTGACGTAACCTGAGAAAGGTATTTTTGTCCGAAAAATGCTGTCATAGAAATCTCACATTGCCTACGGTTGGTTCTGCTATGCATTGTGACATGATATGCAATGTAAGATGTTCAACTGTGCTTACTGTTCTGAGTTAACTTAGGCCCCGTTCTGAAATCGGGTAGGAATCGTAACCTCCTTTGATTGAAGCTCTTGTACAATTGCAACATGTATGCTTACGAGTACTACACTATGTATATTTATGATTGGAAAAGAATGGATGCCTCGAGAAGTCATGACTGGTCGATGCTGCACACCGGAGCATCTGGTAACTCGACTCTCAACGATAGTCGTTGCACCGGCTGTACTATTCCTCTTGATTCACACTGACGAAACTCATAGTCCAATTCGATAGTCTATCATTCCTCGAACTGTCGCTCGCGCTCTCGCAATCAAGCCCAGGTTCTGCTTCGAAATTTGAATTTACCGGCATTGTCTCTTCAGTACGAACCCTGTGAGCACTACTATGGTTGATTCCTTCAACCCAGGTTCTATCAGTATTCGTGCGTGCAGTCACTGCAGTGCTGCCTTGAATGAGTCGAAGATCTTTTCTGATGTTGAGATTGTGTAAGAGGGTCAGGGAGTAGCTGGGACCGATGCAGTAAGAGAATATGATGTAAACTATAAGATGAATTTTTAGGCTCGAGAAATCAGGCAGAGTGAGTACAAGACATTTACCATAACTATGTTTCATAGCTGCCCAAAAAACCAGCGCTGTAATCGAAATTAACGCCGTGAAAAAGCTTGCTCTGAGGGCTAAGGCACAGAGGCGATGAATGAGCCTATAAACAAGTTTGAGAGATGACTCGGATCCAAAACCAAAGGGAAATAAATAAAGCCAGTACTGACCTTTTCGATGACCTGGACTCGACGCCATGACCAGCTTGCACGTAATGTACCACCAGCGCCATTGCGAGGGATACATCTGCCATCACAGATGATATTGTCCGAATGGTGACTCTGCATTCAATTTTGATGTTCAGACGAAAAAAATCATAGCTTTTGATACAACTAATAATGACACTTACATGGGATGAATGATTTTGGCATTATAGGAGTGGATCGAGATACTGGCTGTAATGTAGACGGAACCTCCAAACTAACAATTGCAGCGTAACCAAGGTCAGCGCTAACGACTGTACACCTGGCTCTACACTCACAGTTATCAAGATAATGAAGCCAATTGCGCCAGCAACGAGTTTTCTTTTAGTACTGAAAAAAACCAATTAAGAGTATTTCACCGAAGAATCTCATGTAAAGACGCACAGATTACAATATCGGTGCAACATAAAGCTCTGACAGACAACGGTCGAGATACCAGACGAACCAACAAACAAGGGCATTGGCCTGGAGAGCGTAAGGTTGATCAACAACTTGTTCGAAAGATCAAAATTCCTTTGTGCAAAGCGTACCAATTTAGCCCTAATGATAACAGAAGTGACGGGTCTCCTGAAAACACATCCATAAGATTCAGCCTGAGACTAGTACAATCAAGTCATTCAGATCGTTGACTTACTTTGAGTAAAGACCGAGAACTACAAAGTTCGCTTTGATCAGTGAGAGCACCGGACTCGGATCCGACACAAGACTCACAATGTACACATTGGCGCAGGCAGAGATTGTTACTAACGTGTCGCAGAGAACCGCAATCAGCACAGTTATTTTGTGAACGAGCCGATCAAAGGGATAGTCTACGAAATAGTGATAGGTCTATGCAGGATGCGATTTGAGCTCGAAGTGAAGTCTAGCTTTGCTCGCTCACCTGGTCCAGGACCAGCGTGTACAGCATCAAATTGACAAATGCCCCTATTACAAATGGCCTGCCCGACATTAAGTGCTCAAGAATATGAAGGATGAATACAACGAATTTACCCAAGCACTATGTTCAAGTCACCGTTGAACGACATTTCCTCATCACTGGCTATTGCTTGAGACGGTAGGTGGAAGTGAAGGAAGAAATGCTGAGGTCATTTGCTCCCCAACTATTTATGCACAACCAAACGGCGTCCCATGTCCCAAATGCCAATACATAAGACCCTGCCAATTGCTTTTATATGGGCTACTCAGAACCATATACATAGCACCCTTGGTTTGACCCACGATGCGTCAGTCGCCTAAGGCCTTACATAGTCTAAGTAAAAGCGAATACAGTTGAAATCTCACATTGCATACGGTTGGTTCTGCTATGCATTGTGACATGATAGGCAATGTAAGATGTTCAACTGTGCTTTTATTGAATGATTACTGTTCTTTCTGAGTGTTCTGAAATCGGGTAGGAATCGTAACCCCTGCATCTTTCCCCAGATGGGTCCTTGCCGCTGAGACCCTTTCAATCCAATGCGCCATAACCTCTCAATGCTTCCAATTGGTCTCTCTCCAACACGCCGAACCGCCCACTCTCCTCTCAACCCATCATTGGCGGCAAATTCACTACATAACATGATAGAAAGAATTGAATCGAGACAATTCCAAGGGTGAATGGAATCCCAAGGCGAAGGCAGAAGGTCTGGCAAATCGGATTTCGTTTTTAAAAGTGAATGTAACGAGACACACAAGCTAGTGCTGCTGATGCAGCGCAAATTTTTGCTGGGGAGGACGGGGAGGGATGCCGACTGGGAACACTTACATGACGTGGACTATATAGGTAATATAGTCATGCTTCAAGAGACCGATTGTAAAGAAGACGGTAACTCCGAACTAACAATTACAGTGCAACAGATGTCAGCCCTAACGACTTGTACACTTGGTTCTACACTCACAGTTCAAGTTATGAAGTTGATGAGGGCAATGACGCACTGGCAAACGACAAACATTCTGCGAGCACTGAAGATCAAGTCAATAAGAGGAATATCTCACCGAAAAGCCTCATAGTAGATGGTCAGATTACGATATATGTTCAACGCGAACATCTGACAGGCAAGTTTGGAGACATCGGACAGGGCGTTGGCCTGTGATCCATCAATACTAAGCTCGAAATATCGGAATTTATTTGCGCAAAACGTACTAATTTCGCGCTAATGATAACAGATGTGGCGGGTCTCCTGAAAACGCATCAATAGAACGTTTGCAGATTGAGATTCAGTATCAAACCATTCAAATCAGCGTTGGCTCACTTTGAGAAAGGACTGAACTAGTACAGATATACAAATTCGCCATGAGTGAGAGCACCGGACTTGGATCTGACACAAGAACTCACGATATACGGATTAGCACAAGAAGCAATTGCAACTAACGTGTCGCAATCAGCACAGTAATTTTAAGAATGGGCCAAATCAAAGGGATATTTCGTGAAATAGTGATGGGCCTATGCAGATGCAGATGCAAATTCAGCTTGAAGTGAAGGGTCATCATCCAGCTGCGCACTCACCTTGGTCAGGACCAGCGTGTACACTCGTATACAATAGTGGGAAGTCGAATCGAAAGGAACGCCACTGAAAGCATTTAATATGTCAGTGCAGGCCACTGTATACAGCGGCAGGTACGAGTCCTCATCCCACTGCCCAAAAAGCAATCGAATTATTGACTCTGAAAAGCTAGATGTGGGCCATGGACTGGGCACTGGTTCATTGCTAGATGAAAACTGGACAGAGAATTTGCGGAGAAGATGCTTGGTGAAAGTCTGCAGTGTTGACATTGACAGAAAGGGATATATTTCCCTGGATTCAAAAAAGTGCGATCATTTGAGCTCAGAGTTTGAAGACTCGTCCTATAAATAGGACTCGTAATATGCAGAACGAAACAGGGTCTTGGACCTAAAAAGTCAAATAAGACCCTGATTGCTAAGTTGATAACCGTATAGCACCTTATGGCACCCGTATTAAACCAGATCGAATCCGTACATGCCCTAGGATAGCGCGGACCCAGTGGTCTAGGTCTGGCCTCCAAAAAGACGCATGAGTCGACGCCTCTCAAATGTACTGTTCTTTCCGAGTGAAATTCACCTCGACGGTGTCATATAAAATACCTAGCTGACAAAATCTCAATCCGCGACTTTCTCGAACCCTTCTTGGATCTCTTCGATTGCCTCCTCTACCTCTTTCTGGTTCTTTGCGCCAAGCACAAGCGCAGCTATGCACTAGTCCAAGATAGGAATCGCGTTTTTCTCTATGCGCAACATTGTTCTACTTCCTGCCATGTCAATGTCATACGAGCCGAGGTCTATGGGTGTCGAAGAATCTCGACGTTGAAGCTGTCAGAAACATTGCAAGTACTGGGTAAGTAAACAAGTGAAAAGGGAGTCGTCTTCTTACCTTGAAGCCATTCTTCTTATATTTCCATTTGTAGGGATACCCATCGAAACCAGCAAATTCGACGCTGCTACAAGATGTTGACATCAATTGTCAGTGTACACTTTTTCACCGGAAGACAGTAGTAGCGAACTGACTCACCCATTCCATGCAGTCAATTTGATCGGTTTTACCTTCCTCTCCCATACGGTCACCACATCGTCATGGAGCAAATGAGTCTCTATCGACGCCATCTTCACATAAGGAAATCCAGGGATGGGATAGCGACCACCAGATTCCGATGTTGTTTCTTGTCCAATAAGATTGCGATCTAGTTTATATACCACCGTCTCTTTGTCTCCCCAGAAACCATTTTTGGTCTCGGTTTTGTACAGAGCGATGCCTTCAGAGGTAATGATGAAAGAATTGATGAGAGTTGGATTTTCGATTAGAAAGTCGAGATGTGAGCGAGCAGCAGTCGCGTAGGAATCGAGAGGAAGCTGACCGTCGGAAGAATGATTAGGAAAGGACTGCTGTAATTCTGGTAAATTAGCATTCATGGTGATAGACCCAACCGCGTTCGTTGTTATTAGTGGGCACTACGTCCAAGACGGCCTGTACTTATGCAAATTTCCAAAATAAAAATAAAAATATGATCCCCATAGGGTGTCAGGCGCTGGGTAGTAAGCGGTACACCGCGACCCAAGGACAACCTGGGACAACTCGGAGAAAGGGCTGAACCTTATATTAGTATGTCACTCCACGAGCGCGACGCTCTAGGATTGGAGCCTTGTCATCACCAGTAACAGGTACCATTGATCGAGCATGCACCATACAAGTAAAGGGACACTATTAGCGGGACACCAAGTAACGCCGTCCTCGTTACGACCTCTTCCGCCATCTCATCTCAACCTCTTCAAACACTTTGACGTGTTTCATAACCTGGAACCCCAAATTTTCAAATAGACTGATACTAGCCATATTGTTTTCCGATATGCGGGTGAGCAAGGAATCGGGAGGAATGGCATTTGGGAGGGATGGAAAACTGGATCGCTCAGAGGTAAAGCTGGTTTCCGTGCAGGGTTGCAAAGAAAAGACTCCTGGTGGACAACCGCTGGCATATTGGAGCATTAATTGTAAAGCCTCAAAAGCGAAACCACGCCTGCGATAGGCTGGTTCTGTTGGAGCAGGTATATGAAAGTTCAGTGGTGAAAAGGACAGATACATCACATACCAGCAATCATAATCTCGGCTTCTGCAGAAAAAGCATCCTCATCGTCTCCGTCAGCATCGCGTCCATCCGGATTGGTTATATCGTTCGAAGGTTCAGAGATTGCTTTCTCGGGATTGAGCGTTCCGGAAAAGAACAGATTGACGTCCCCGACCATGGGCAGACTCTCCAGACAAGGATCAGACGCGTCTGTGCTGGCCTCGTCATCGTTGAAAGGAGGCGAAGGCCCTTCGTTGGGTTCGCGAGCAAGGATAATAAACGTTAGTTTATCTTCATCGTCTCGCCATTTTCCTGCAAGAAATGGACGACTTCATAGCAGTCAAAAACGAATTTTCAGAACGTACGCTGCATCTCATATTCCTCCTCAAGACTCAGAGGCTCACTGGCCGTCAACTGCTGGAGCTGTTCATCCTGCATCCATTCGTGATATCTCTGCAATCATCAGATGTCCTATTGAGTGATTTACTCTTTAACTAAAGACGGCCTGCAAGTAAATGGTAAACGTACTGGAACGTGTTTGGCTTGGTAGGGAACAAGGACAACCTTTTGGCCGATGAGAACGATGTTTTCGTTGGCTTTCATTGTGGTCGAGGAGGCAGCTCGTGGATGTCTGGCGGCAATGAGATTGGTCACGGATCTCACCTGGATCTATGTAGGTCAGTTTGTACAAAAATTATTTCACACGCGCGCTCTAGTACCTGGTCGCGCACGCCGTCCTCGGCCCACCTTACTAGGTCTATTCCGTCAGTGTTTCCCACTCAAACTAGAAATCTACCCTACTAGTAGCCAAATTAAAGGCAGTAGTGTACCCTGAGGTGAAAATGAAAGGATACGTGAACCCAAGACGCGTCGGTGGTCGAAGTCAGGTCCATTTGATCGGAGTTCGGGATGACAAAGTCCGACACCTTCACTTCCAAACACGACTATATCTTACATACGTAATCTATGAAACGTCATAGGCAGATGGTTGACCGAGTCTCCTCAACACAACCCGTATCCTTTCATTTTCACCTCAGGGTACACTGCTGCCTTTACTTTGGCTACTAGTATGGTAGATTTCTAGTTTGAGTGGGAAACACTGACGGAATAGACCTAGTAAGGTGGGCCGAGGACGGCGTGCGCGACCAGGTACTAGAGCGCGCGTGTGAAATAATTTTTGTACAAACTGACCTACATATACATATGTAGGATCTCAGTCGCGTCCTCACGCGCACGGCTCGCATCGACCAAGTCTACTCACATCCATCATGGTTGTTTTCACCGTCCAGCACCGTCACTTACGCTCCTACAAGTCGGTCAGCAATGGGACCCCATCAAGCGCTACTAGTCGACGTCGATCGATCCTCTTCCTGAGACGCGTCGGCGATGACGCACTCCGAGTCTCCTAGTCTTCTTGTCTTTGTATAAATCAAGATGGTCAGTATTGGCTTACTTTCCAGTCATTTCCCATGTCCTTGGTGCCTGACGTTGAGCCTGGACAGATCATGGACGACGCCAAGAAATACAAAAAACGCGTCCTCATTGTCGGCGCGGGGGCGGCGGGAATGGCGTGTGCGGATACTTTGTCTCAACACCCGGACAGGTTTGAGGTAACCCTGGTAGAGGCTCAGAACTACTGTGGTGGACAGATGTTTTCCATTCCTATCGATAAGGAGAAGTATGGAGCGAACTGGCTGAATCAGGGTGTACAAGGGTACGTTGCTGTAGATTTACCTCTCTGCTCCCTCCAATGACTGGCTTGGATGCAGGGGCTCGCATATATATCATCACACGTTCCACATGTTCGGCAAACTAGAGCATCGTCCTCATCCGTACGTGCGCATATACCTAGCGTTTACTCAATGTGTTGACGACCGGACACGTCTTTTAGCGTTGACCTGCAAGTTTCGTTTGGAAAGGGAGGCACGGTATGGGATCTCCTAGCACCTTTTCGCATACTTGAAGGCTCACGAACTGCCTTCCAGTTCTGGACCAATGTGTTTCCATCCCAATTTGTGGAGCGTCATGCCAAAGAAATCAAACGCTTCTCCTGGGTTATTAAAGTCATGCGCTGGTTTGAGCTTTTCTTCGCCATGATACCTATCAAAGTCAGTCTCAAGATGTTCTTCTTCTCGGACGAGTGAGTTGCAAAGTCCTTTCTGCGGATAAGCCGTCCTGATCTTCTCTACCAGATTCATCAATTGTATGATTTATCCAAGGTAGTGTTCCAACCTTTATGCGTTCACCACTGGTGACTTACCCTTTCAAACCACTTTCTAGTCTCGCTCTTTTCTTGGGTAAAGTCAAAATTTAGATTCTATTGAGCTTTCATACTGAAGACCTTTTTAGGAACCGGAAACGCGACCCCAAACCTACCTACGATTATGATGGAGAGACTCTATACGTCCCCTACCTACGGAATGTGTCAGTCAACTTTCTCCTATACCTCGTCATACCCGCTCACCCTTGTTCATACAGGGTATCCGATTGATCCCCAAATGCTCACGTCCAACCTTCCACCTATGGTCGTGTTCCCTGAAGCAACCAGAGTCTACATGGACTGGAAAGACGCTCTGGAGGCAAAGGGTGTTCGCATCCGTCTTGAGACTGAGGTCGCTAGAATCCTTAAGAGGACCAGGAAAGGCGGGGTACAAGTCGGGTTGAAAGCTCGTAAAGGGACGCAGAATACTACCGTTGCTGGTGTAAACCCGAACGCGAACGCGAACGAGCGAGGACAGCTGGAACAGGATGCATATGAGAATGAAGTGATTGAAGAATACGATGAGATCGTTTTCTGCGTCTTGGCAGACACGGCGAATAAATTATTGGGGAAGCAGGCAAGATGGATTGAAAATAGGGTTTTAGGGTCGACGAAGTGGAGTGATGATATTACTATTACGCATACGGTGAGCTTTTGGCTTGTGTGCTGCATGTATGCGCTGGTTTGCTGACTATATGCGCAATGAACTGATAGGATTTGGACTATATGAAGAAATGGTATGAAATTGAGTTTAGGGACGACCTAGCGGTCACAGATCTGAAAGGGAGGGATGAGTCAGAGAGGGTTCAGAAGGCTAAGGAAATCTTCAAACCGTCAGTAGTCGTTTTTCTAATCTTTATCCGTGCAACAAGCTGAGTGCTTCGCTTTTACAGGATGTATTACATCAAGCAGACACCAGCAGACCCTCGCAAGCTCGAGATGAGCTTTGACTGTTCGGCTTTCCAGGCTCAGTTTCCTAATGACCTCCCGTTGGAAAACCGGGTTTTCCAGGTGAGCATCCACCAACATTACTCAAGTGAAATAGACTGAGCTCCTGCAGACCATCTTCTTGAACAAGAAACACGAAAATACTTGGTCTAGAGACGAAATCAAGCGTGACAAGATCAGTATGTCCTTCATCCTCACTCACCTCACTGCAACGCATCCTTACCTCTTATCCTCGCCATCTCAAAACAGTCTCCGAGAACTGGTGGCATCAACTATGTCACTCTTACACCCACTACTTCTTCGTCGTCCCATGGTTATTCCTCCTCAACGGATACCGTCATACGACGTACGCTGGGTCTTGGACACTGGTCAACGCGCATGAAGTAGCTGTCATTTCTGGTGTAGCTGCGGCTTACAGTCTGGGTGCCGCTTATCCAAAGGAGTTGGATGAGGATGGGTTTGCAAAGTTGTGTTTTAGGTTGTATCTATTATTGGTGCATGGGATGTGGTATAGGAGTGGGCATGGATTAGGCGAGAGATGTTCAGCAGCCGAATGGCAAAGGTGAGATCTGACGGTGCCTGGATACATCGCTTTGCGGCGTTCTGATTCTTAGTTCCCTAGATCGTGAAGCTATGGAAAACTGAATGAGCGTGTATGTTTATCGTGTATTGGTAGATTTCTAAATATTACAATTTCTCTTGCAGACGGTCCCTCAGTCTTCAATCTCACTCTGATCAGATTGTCTGAAAAGTGTATAGAGCTCCTAGTACCTCCGAGGCGTTTCGATAAACCTATCAGAGCTTGCCAGAGCTGTCACGGACCCTGCTGCGATTAACCAACATGCTGCAGCTATGTAACACTGGCTCCCGTTAAGTCCCATAACCGTCTGGGGGAGAGAATTCTGTATTCTTGTGACTAATCCTTCGAGTCTCTGACATTACAGAAGAAAACCGTTGATATGGGTGAAATATCCAAACTCCGCCGGGACGGTGACCTTCCCACTAAAGGCTATAAATCAGGGCCCTCGTTCTATGACAAGTCGTTGACTAAAATGAATGTAGGCTCAGATATATAACCACCGTGCTGCCATGAACTGTGCGGCCAGTCTCAGCTTCCCCCAACTTTCAACACTGAACCCATGAGTGCCCCTGAGGTGCACGCGTTACTTGGGTACGTCGCGTTGGTCTTATGTATTGGTTCGACTTCCTGGATAAACAGTGCCTCTTACCGAACTCGGTCACTTCTTATATCCACTTGACTCAGCTTGACGTTGTATGTGCTGGTTGTTTATCGTGTACGTTTCTAGTCCCTCAATCTAGCACGATTAACACTCTCGTTTGTTTACTCAGGCAATCCATTACTTCCGACATTATTCCAACGACAAGTTGATTATCAAAGTTGCAGTCTTGGGAGTGGTCGTGTGCGATACGTTGATGACCGTGGTGGCGTGTACCAATTGCTACACCGTGAGTCCTGCCCGGTCTTGCTACTACCATTGAACAAGTATCAATGAGTCTCCTGGAAACTTCAACAGTATGGAGTCGTCCGTTATGGTAGCGGCTTTTCAAACATTGATCTCGACTTCCGAATTGTTGACACACATATCTACAGGAGAAAGGCTTCCTCTGCGATTGCGAGACTGGTGGGTCTATGGTTTTGGTGGGAAAGAATTCCCGCTGAGTTTCCAGTGCTTTGCAGGCCCGAAACATTATCTTTCATCTCCACAGGTGTTTCGGGAGCAATCGTGCAGGTATTTATGTTGAATAGGTATTGGCTTCTGTATGTAACGGCTGCAATTGCGCTCTTTTACTCCTTTGACCCATGCCCGCAGTACCAGACGAAAATTCATGGTGATCGGGGTAGGTCACGCAATACTCGCTTGTGTGAGTGCCGCTTTTTATTTCCCGTTCGCAAATTGGATCTGATGATAGGAAGATACACCCAGCTTGCAGGTATTGTATACAGCATAGTGGTGCTCGTTACTGCTCGTAGGGTTACCAATCGGCTCCAAATATTACCTGGTATCATGTAGGCCCTTTTAACGTAAAATTGCGAGCCAGTTCACTTCGACTGACATATTATCGGCAGCACATGGCTGGCATCTGGAATGGTGGCGGACGTGTCTATTGCAGCGCTTCTGGTCAAGTACTATCTCTCAACAGACGTCGGGATCAGCTCTGGACGAAGGTGGGTTATCATCACACCCAGCAGCAACTAATATTCCGTGTGGCCAGTTCGGAAAGGTCAAGTTTTCCAGTGACTCAGAAATTTGTCGGAAGCCGGACTCGCCGGCTCGCTTGCCGAGCTTCGGAAATCTAAAGTTTTCGAACCCGTTCCCCAGAGGTTTGATGTTTCCTAACTTCTGGCCTCGGAATATTGGTTGCTACTGGGTGTGCATAACATTCTCGAAAAGGCAATGAATCAACTGAATCTTTTCAGGCTCGTCCGTCGTCTGGTGGCTCTAGCTGTGAAAACGGGTTCATTTACGGCTTTTGCTGCGATCTCGACTCTGGTTGCTTTCGTTATTGCTCCTCGAACTAATGGTGAGTCGTATCCTGATCTTCCGAATCCACGCATCTGCCTCTGTGCATAAAATTCGCAGTGTTGTACTGAAATATACAAATCAAATTCCTGCTTGATTCAGTCACCTTAATCTTCAGCTACACTATCCCTAGGGTTTATTCCTTGACACTCTTGTACAATCTCAACATCCGACAGAAACTGAGGAGCGCAGAACGTACTCGGACTAGTAGTGCCAGACGTACCGTACCTAGTGAAAGCCTCGTCAATCGACGAGAATATCCTACTTTTCGGATTAGAGTTACCTCTTCAATTGCGAGCAACCAGGACCGAGTGCAGAGAATTTGAAGGATAGATGGAAGTCAGATGAAGTCGTTTTCAGCATTCACTACTACAGATAAAGGATGTGAACATCAATTCATAGCTTGATCTCGCAGATACTAGTACTGATTCTACTTTTATCAAGTCCTAAAGATTATTCTTATGCTACTGAAGTAGTCATATTCACTTACGAGCCTTCAGTCCCAAATTCCCTCTTTTCAAGTGAACAGCAAGACCGTCAATAATTTCCGTCTCCAATCCGTTTAGCGTGTACTCAGAATGAAGGACACGTCGGGCGTTAATCTTCTCCAAGACGTTCCTGGCCACGTCCATTGCCTCCTTCTCTCCGCCCTCGACCTCATCAGTATATCCATCTGAGCCTTCTCGGCCATTCAGTGACTTTTCGCCGGTAGTAGAGTCAATCCAGACTGCGCTACATGAGTGATCGCAAACAGATTTAGGGGGAGATTGACTAGTCTGAAGAGATTCGCCGACAACACGAACGGCCCTCTCCAGCACCTCCTTCTTCACCACAGGGGCAGTAATATCTAAGAGTTCTTTTCCGATTCCACTTTTTGAAGCTACTTGTTCATGTTGTCTTGGATCTGTATCGTTAAAGAGTTTAACGCAGAAATCCATTGACTGTTGAAGTTCGGATTCATGTAGGCGGGGCCCCATATCCATTGCACCTTGAATCACTACGTTATGCGCAGTAATGAGAGACAATATACAACGATGTCTGCCACATTGCTTACCAGGACGTATGAACGAAAATGCCCTATCAAAATTATCCTCATCGATATCAGACAAAACATCCAGTTTTTGCGCACGAAGTTGCTTGTAAGCACTGAGAACGACGATCTGGAATCTGAAAAATTTAAAATTTAAAATAAGTCAGATATCCACACAAAGAGAGAGTGTATTCCGAAAGACGTCAACTTTACCTAGTGTAACTTATTGAAAATCGTTTCGTATGCCAAGCCGCAGCCTCCAGTTCACTGCAATGTCCACGAATTGACGCGCTGACGCTCACTGCTGCGGACATGGCAGAAGTGAAAGCGATGTGTACGCCACTTGAGAAGAAAGGGTCTATGAAAGCTAAAGGGACACGCAGAATTAGTATCGTTTCCTACAGCTGAGCACGTAGGATAACTTGAACACAGGCCAAAGAAATACTAACCTCCTGCATCGCCAGCAATCCTGAAACCCGGCCCTGCATAAACAGGAGCCGAATAGCTGTAATCACTCGCACTCTTCACGCTACCTTCGATCATGTACCCATTTTCAGTGATGAGCTTGACAATACCGGGAGCAAGCTTAGAAAGAGCCGAGACGTATCTGGAGACGGTGTTTGAATTTGAGGAATTTGGCACGGCTGAAGGATCAAAGGCGATCTCGTTCGAGTCATAGGTAAAGTTCTTTCCTTCTTCATTGTACATTTGTTGATTCCTGACCAAGCCAACTGACGTTGACCCATTGTTGATAGGTATGAACCAAGCCCATCCTGATTCATCTATTCAAGTAATAAGTCACTCAATGATCAGACTTTTGAACAAAAAAACAACTTGACAAACCCAGTAAAGCTTCGAAATAGGGAGCACCGGCCCTCGGTGTTCCAAGTCCATAACTGCTCACATTCTTCCAATAACCCCATAATGCTACGTTCTTCAAAGATTGACTGAACTGTCGATTATTGAGGTATCGCGTGGACATGATGCCTGCTCGCCCTGAAGCATCGATTAGGTGCTTGAAGTGAATGGTACCGCAGTTTGTGTTGTTGTCCCTGCTTTTGTTATCTGTGCAGTGAGACCATGATGCAGAGACGGGACGTTTAGTGGTGCCATCGCCAGAGAAAGAAATGGATGTTATTTTGGTTTCCTCGTGTACGGAAGCACCGCAGGATCGTGCGTGTTGGAGCATGATTTGGTCGAACTCTGAACGGACCTGCATGGAATGGGCTGCTCAGTATCTGTTCCATGGATCACCTGCAAATAGAACATACCACGTTCCATGAACTGTTCTCTTGACCGATCGCCACAAAATCAGTGTCTAGACATGGATGAGTACTAGGCGCACATAATAAGATGGCGACAATTCGTACACGCTTCCTTTTTGTGTTGGTTGAACCGGATTGCCCCTCCGGGCTGACAATTCAGTTTAGCCCTCGGTAATGGACTCATTCTAGGTGCCAGGACAGACTTTACCTTATATGTGAAACCATGCGTCTTGATTTTTTCCTCGGCACCGATGAAACGTAGGTAGTTTCGCACCGAAGGAAGAAGAGACTCGCCGATGTGGTATCTAAAAAAATCACAATCAGATACAAGCTACATCGCAAAACTAGAAATACATACCGAGGAAACTTGCACATTTCTACTAGGACTACGTCTATACCTTCCAGAGCAAGGACGGAGGCGGCATAGCTCCCTGCAGGACCACCTTTGGACACAGCACATTCACAGTCAAAATTACATCTGTATAAATCAGAAGAGCACTTACCTCCGATGACGAGGACATCTGTGTACTGGAAAAATAGGATTAAGTCCATATCACACTGAGCATAAGGAAAGGCATACTTCAGAAGGCTGTTGATGAAAAGCATGAGAAGAGTAAGTCTTAGCCATGGTTGACGGTGTAAATAAGAGAAAGTCTGGGAGGAATAGGTCCGCGAAAACTGCAAAAATTTCGTCTCCATTTATACACCGCTGGACCTTCAGCTTCTGTTTAGATCAGTTAGTAGCTCTACTGCAGAATGAAAAAATTTGAACTTGACCAAATGAATGTAAATGCAAAGCCTTAGGATGGGTAAAACCGTCGGATGTACATATGCGAAGAATGATTAAGCAGGAGCGGGTTTCCCATTCTGTCCTTTAGGCTCCGAGAAACGTTACATTTGTGTACTAAGTCCGCAACGGGTGAAGGAGCGGGTGAAGGAGTACAAGCAAAAAGTCCCACGCAATTGCAGAAGCACGACGGTATTCGGATGCCGTGAGAGTTACATAATATGTCGGTGCGGGCCACTGTATGCAGCGGCAGGTACGAGTCCTCATCCCATTCCATAAAATGCACTCTGAAGAGGTAGATGTGGGCCATGGACTGGGCACTGGTCACTGGTTCGTTGCTCCACGAAAGTTGACGCCGGACGAAGAATTTGCTGAGAAGCTTCAAGTTGGTGCCGAGTCTGCCGAGCTGACGGAATAGGATATATTTTCCCGGGATACGAAAAATGCGGCCATTTGAGCTCACAATAAGAATATGTCGGTGAGGGCCACTGTATACGGCGGCAGGTACGAGTCCTCATTTCATTGCACAACATGCAATTGTTGAGCTCACAATAAGACTCGTAACTTGTCTTCTTGCCTTGAAATCAGAAACGAGATTCCTCGTGCGCCATCGTGCTAATGGATTAGTAGGCATTCTTACACACCCTGAGCGAAAATTTACAGTGGCACCGGAGTCCGGGCACTACCTAGTATGTACCATCTAGCTGCGCTCAGAATTTGCTCAGAATAGATACGCGAGAATTTTCGCGTGCAAGCATGCCGGTGCACTTCGCTGAGCTCAAGGCTTTCCGGGGTAATCCAGAGCTTGGTCAGAGCCAGAGTATTATTCGGCACAGTGCATTTTTCATAAGAACAGTGGGTCGGGTATGTTCAGTTTCTAGATGTAAGGCAACCAGACACCGAGTCGGAGGTATGATATGGAGACAGCTTGAACTAAACGCAACTTCTAAATATTTTCTTTGGCACTTGCTCCATCAAGTTCGTCAGGTTTTTAGTCTAGAATGGCCGCACACCTAAACATTATGTGTGCCAGGAAGCCCATGACATGAGGAAAAAAGCATACTAGTATAGTATGCAGTCCATGATGAGTTATTTTTGGTGGTAGTACTTGCGTGTGAACGAGGTTAGGATTTATGTTGGTTGGTTGGCCGACAACATGCATCAAGCATAAAACCTTGAAGTAAAAGTAACCCGAAATCATAGCGGTAGCGGCGACGCAGTCAAATCCTTACGTTCTTGGTGCTCTCCGATCGACTCCGCGCAACAGTATTCGGTCTTGCTCTCAACTCTGTTCCTCCGTGCTAGCCAGATTGAGCCAAATTTGTGAGCTCCGTCATCAGTAGTCTACTAGTCTCGGTACCAGACCGACTACGCGAATTTCGTCAAAAGGGAACTCATTGCGTACTTAGCAGTCTGGAGTCTGGACTAGAACCCCCAGACGTAAGAGGACTTCGCACTTCTGGCCCAGGACCCCAGCACTTTCCCCACCACCGGCGTCGTTGTTCGTTGCATCTGGACACCTTCCTCCGTATATAAATCTCTCTTTGTACTACATACGGCTTCATAATGCAGTCTACTTGTCCTTTCTGCAACAGCACGAATTTTCGCCCACTGAACGCGTCGAGGATGTCTTGAACACGAATTCCGAGCGACTTTCGCCCGCTGAACGTGTCGAGGATGTCTTGAAGTACATGA
The DNA here is from genome assembly GCA_013368315.1 of Tetrapyrgos nigripes. NCBI lineage: Eukaryota > Fungi > Basidiomycota > Agaricomycetes > Agaricales > Campanellaceae > Tetrapyrgos > Tetrapyrgos nigripes. The sequence continues at coordinate 90,768 of JAACJM010000162.1, read as the reverse complement.
AACAGAAGCACTCAAGGCTGTCCCTCAGCCAATTCCTCGATATTCTCTCTGGGATCCTGATAGGCTGCCCGTATCAGCTAGACGGATTGTCGGCATATTCTTTGCCAACGAGGAAGGTTCACTCAAGGTCATAAAGCAGTTCTTTGCCCGTGGTGGTGATTTGGACAAGCTATTGTACCAAGAATGGCTCTTAGAGAGGGAGGGAGGTCTATGTCAAGGAGTTTAGCCGCCTAACAGACAAGGCATGGGGAGTGAAAATTATGATGATGCTGGTTACCTTCGTCTGGGTGCAAAGGATATGACAATGGAAAAGGCCTCTTTCAAGATTTTTGATCTTGAAAAGCTTTACAGCAGAGCTCTCCCGAAATTTGAGGAGCTACTGTAGACTGTGATTGGGAAAGAGGGAGTATATGGACGCGAGAGGAGAGCGAGTAGGTATTTCTGGGCAGGGAGCAGGGGATGACGCGGTTAATGAGTGGATTGTCGTGGTTTTGAGAGGTGTAGATGGGGGTAATAAGGATTTGGTGAAGAGTGAAAGCCGATAGGAAGAGGCCTCGCGACGAGGTTTTTTTCAGAGGTCTTGGGTCGTCAGGGTGGAAAATTTCGGGCATAATTAGAGCATTATGTATATTAGAAAGGTATTATCAGAGTAGAGTAAGAGTAAGAGGAGAGGAACGCGTCAAACGCGTTGGTGGACGAGACGCGACGACGACGGTGGTGGGCAAAGGACTAGCGGTTCCGGGGTCCTTCTGGGGTCTGGGGGTTCTAGTCCAGACTGCTACGCAATGAGTTCGAACTTTTTGGGACGAAATTCGCGTAGTCAGTCTAGTACCGAGACTACGTCATCAGAGTACCAAAAAAAGCATCCGGAAATAGCCTTTGCGCAGACATTGGCGTAGATCTAGAGCACTTTTACGAGTAGGTATGACGACGAATAGTATTTCTGGCTGCTGACACCTCCGACTCGGAGCGTTTCGATGGGTACTACCAAGGTACTACGCATGAAGTCCTGTTCCTCGAATTGCATCGTGATCGTTATTAAGCTATACCGCAACGGGCGTGAGGCCTTGAGGCCTCGTTGCAACTCTTGAAAGGTACACCCTGATCTTGAGTTTCCTTCGGTAGAAAAAATGGCTGGCCATACTGAGATTAGTTGGTCAATGAACGATGTCCTTGACGTCAACTTGAAGGGGTTTAAGCCTTGTCACTGTCGGATGTCCTTCACGCGTCCGTCCGTTCGGTGATTTCGATTGAAGTAAACTCTAGCAAGCTACGAGAGACGTGTTGATATGTAGCATGCATACACGACGAAGATCGTCAGGCCTGTCGTGGTTCGGAACGGAACGGAAAGAAACACATGCCAAACAAGAACTTGAAACACGTCACAAATTGTCATTAAGGACGGTCTAATACTGTCAGTGCGTCGCAAGCCTCATAAAAGATGATGCTACATGTAGCTATGCTATGCAATAACAGATAAGAATAAGAGAAGGAGTCTCTCTGAATATGAGTGTTCAAACAATGATTTGTCGAGTATGAGTGTTCAGTACAGTGTTTCTGAGTGAGTGAGATGAAGGTCGAAAAGGGTATTGAGGATGAGGGTTATGTAGCAAGATTACGAAGGAGTGGATGATGCAGTGAGAGCAAAATATATACACGATAAACAGTCCGTTTCAGAAGAGCCTTGGGTGCGAGCAAGTTCCGGTGGGCGCGCGGAGTGCGCTGCAGCCTACATATAACCAGGCTTTTAACTGTACCCAAACACAACTCCAAAGAAATCCTTCCAACTCCTCTTAATCACCAACGTCGACCCTTCGCCGTACTCCGATGCCAACCACTCCAGATACCTCTCATCAACGGAGCTGAACGGTCCCAACTCAAACGTCAAAATCTCCTTGGGCGACAATACCATAACGCCATTATTCCTTTCATTCTTCGGGGGTAGGAAGCTCTCCAAAGTAGAAAGTTGGAAGGATGTATGCGCATGGAAGGTTTGCAATAACGCTAGAGTTGTCAAGAGTTGACCGTTCCTTCTGTCCAAGTCATCGACCAACTCGGGTTCCTCTTGTAATGCTTGGTCCCTATCCCTGTCTTGATCCTTCAGTCTGCTAGGAGCAGTACTCCCCGTAAGGGTAGCCCTCCCACTAGACCACGACATGGCGCTCGTTCGTCTCGTAGTCCTAGCTGAAGGACTAGGCGGTACCGGTCGTCCTTCGATTCCCATACCCAGACTTCTCATCATCTGCTGAGACCCTCCACCACTTCTACTGCCTTCTCCCTGCCCAGACCCAGATCCAGTTGCACCATCATCAGTTGCCGCGTCGTTCAGTAGCGAATTAAGCGTAAGGTCGTCGTCCCCTTCCAGCCTGACAGCACCCCAATTTGATGCACCATCGGCAGTGGAGTAGGATTGTGGCGAGTTGCCTCGCCAGGTGCCTATCCACAGCCCAGCACAAACGAGACAAACGTCTTCGTACACCCGCCAGACGTCGGTCCAAGCTGTGATGGCCTTGTATTTAGGGTCATTATATGCCCCAGAAGGTGAAGCTGGGCTGCAGCAGGAAAGGTCGTGGGTGTGAGAGGAGTCGAGTGAGAGGATGCGTTCCAGTTCATTCCACTGTGGATCAAATTGAGATTAGAGAGAATGATATAACGACCGGAACTCTGGACATACAAGTTTCACATCACTCCAAGCAAAACGAATAGTGGATAATTTATGGGTAGGTCCGCGAGAAGATGAAGGTTGTTGTGATGAAACGGGTCTTGAAGAGTAAAAAGTCGGCCGAGAAGCCTTGCTAGGCGTCGATGTCGTCAAATCGATGAGAAGGTCGTAATGGGATGGTTTCTCTAGGAATATTGCGTCAGTCGTACCTGCACAGTAGAATTAAACTTGTCAGCTCATAATATTTGGACATTTCGGGATGATGTGTAACTCACAGGCAATCCACCCACGTCCCGACTTACTCTCAGCTTGTAATCTATCCACATCACTGAGAGTAATCATTCCTAGAACGCTTATGCCCTCCTTGTTCTTGCCAGCCAGTTTCGTAAAACCACTATTACCGCTAGACGCCTCGGAGATAGCAGACGCGATCTGCTGCTCGTAACAAAAGTCCGCAGCTACCTGGCAAAGTATACATGCGGCCTCAACGGGAGGAAGGGTATAAATGAGTATCCTCTTTCGGCCGATGACGTGCTTGTAGAGCGTCAGCGTTGAGGGACCTAGGATGCGCAGTAGATGAGGAAGATGTAGCGTTGGGTTTGGCATCAGACGTTCAGAGTTGGACTAGAGAATGAAGACACTGTGATGAATGAAAATCGTCTGCATGGGCAAATAGTCAAACGCACCCCGTCTAACTCATGACTCCAACCCTCCCATCCTCGTACTCCTGACCCCGAAGCGTCCCGGACTCTGTGCTCCTCCCAATAACGCTGTACAGGGACCCAATCAGGCTCCAAAGGTTGCGAGGAGTCTATTAATTCTGATGAAGCATACAGCATCGCAACGAGGTCCTTCAGAGCTGAAACATGTTGCCAAGGTCTGGGTCTAGCAGTCTTTTCCACCAGAATGCCTAGAGACGACAGACGGAAGCCTCGATGGCCCTGTTCTGTTGATTTGACCCTCCGAAATGCACAGGCACCTTGGTAGCCGTTTTTCGAAAAATAACTGCAAAACAAGGATTCAGGGGGAGAATTCCACATAGTTGACTGCACCACTCACACAATGTCTTGGTCTACGAGGTGTAGTCCACTCGGAAGAGCACTAAACTCGAGATTATCGAGCTCAATGTCTAATTTGCCCCAGCCGTAAGTAAATGGGAAAAGGGTCACCTGCCCAGGGACGTTACCTACCGTCCGAAACCTTGAGAGACCAGTCAATTACATTCCCTCTCGTTGGGTGAAATGATGCATGGAAGATGGCAACTATAAGAAGCAAAAATTGAGATAAATGTGAGGAATAGAGAGAGTAGGACACACCTAAATCATTAGCCATAGGTCCACTGAAGGAGCTCATGAGCGGAGAGTCAACGGATTGTCACCCCGTCACATGTAACATCCTCGGATTTACTTACTACCACATCTGTCAGTGTCAGTCTTTTCACTCCGTGGTCTCCTCGTATCCTACGCAAAATTTCTGGAAGGACAGCGTCTCGTATGCCTGACAAGTCTCAAGTTTTACGGACGGTCTTTCACTGCCGGAAAGTCTCCAGGAAATACCCTCCGATACTAACGGATTTTGGCTTTGGATTCGGCACTCACCGACAACGGCATAACAGACACCGGATTGCGTGAAGCCACTGCCACAGGGCCTAACCTCGCTCCAAGTATTGAGGACGAGTTGCCTCTCTTTCAGATTCATCTAAATTGCCGGCAAAAACAGGTACAGACTTTGGCTGGTTTTGCGACAGCTCTATCACTCTTGCAGGATCTACGAGAAGGACAAGAGTCTTGATCATCTGGCGATTGACTCTGCGTCGATCGACTCGATTTTGGGAGACTGTAGTTGCGTCTGAGAACCCAAAAGAACGAAGACAACCATACTGGACAATTACTGCAGACCCTTGGAAGAAATACATGTCCGTCGTCCTATCCGAGTTTGCCAAATGACTGGTTCATTCTTGCGGCGGCTCCTTTTACAATGATCCCTCTACTTGGCGCATTGGAATACGAGGAAAGCTCGACATCTTGCTGCAGAATATTGGGAGAGATGGAAGATGGTGAGAAACGTCGACGTTGCAGCGCAAACTGTTGGACGCGTCCTCCAAACATTCTCGATCCCCTCCTCGTGGACTCCTGCGACATCGTTACTTTTCCCTCAACAGTCAATGCTGCACATAATATCCATCCTTAGAATTGATTCTACATATTGAGAAGCACACAAACCAGGATACTGACACCAGCAAAATGTCCCCGGAATCGCTACTCAGATACGACTCAGATGTCTCTGAGATATAGCGCATCAGGTTCCAATTCATTTCCCATCGCGCCGTCCGAACCATTAGAACTTCGTTATAACACATCTTTTGCAAGCCAGGGTTTCCTTACGCCATGATAATTTCTACATTTTATCAGAATTCCTCCAATGCATGGCATCTGCTCCCATTGCATTTTGCAAGGTATGAATGTGATACACCGTCGATATAATTCCCCTATTGCATGATATCACCGTTATAAATCCAAGATGCGATATGATTTCCCAAACGCGTTATATTTCTGCATACGCAATGCCCACCGATATAAGTTTCCACATCGCGTTGTATCCTCGTTGTATCATCGTGATATATTCTTACCGCTCGATATGTTTGCCATCATGCGTTACAAAGTTTTCCACTATCAAACCACATTTCTTGTCTAGTGCAAGCAAGATTTGGGTTATACATTGGCCACCTTGCTCTATATCCCTGATATACCAGTGGTGGACTGGACGGCGTGAAAGGGACTGTCAATGAAGTACAGGATATTACATACAGGAGCTTATTCTGGGGACATTTTGCTGGTGACCTGAGCTGCTTGGTTCAAATTGACTAACACCTACTTGAAAATACAAAATCCTAAAGATACAAACTACTAATCATTATCAACATAATATCAATTAATAATAGTTTCTGGGTGTATACAGGTATACATGAAGGTGGGGTGAAGCACGGGAACAAAGCAAAAACTGGAGAAACACTTGGAAGTCCTGGAGCGCTTAAGTGTACTACACGATCACTTCATCCCTAACCCCAGCTGTTCCTGCGATACCCTTGACGAACTCGTCTTGGTTCTCGTTCGAGAGCTCTTCAAGGGAACGGCCCTTGGTCTCAGGAATGAGAAGAGTGGATAGAATACCAGTAAACATGAAAGCAGCGAGGATGCAAAGACTGTACACAAGAAGGTAAGTGTCCCTGAGGAATAAGGGTAGGATGAAGACAAGGAGAATATACCTGGTTCCAATATAGAGATGAGAAAAGCCGACTTGAGCAATAATGGCTCCAAGTTTGCCACTGGCCGCAGAGATACCATGTGCGGTGGAACGGTAACGAGTGGGGAAGGCCTCACCCGGGACGATCTGTAAAGTTCATAAACACAGTCAGAGAAGATCATCTCGCTTGATAGGTGGGGAAGGCTTGCGAAGGTAGTTGTGTTAGGACCAAAGTTCTGGAAGAAATTGGCAAGGCAGCATAGGAACACAAAAACTTTCTTCAACGAATCACTGGAGGTGAGTTTGCCGTAGCCGGCACCCATGCAGATGAAGATAATGGTGAGCACGCTGAAGCCCATCAACTGGATAGGCCTGCGGCCCCAAGAGTCAATGAAGAGAAAGCAAACCCAGTAACCGGGGATAAGAGAAGCTGAGAGAATCAAATTTTTGACACAAATGTTCCACAAGTTGTCGTAGACTTTGTCGCTACCAAAACCAATTTTCTCCAAGATATCTGCAGCATTGAGGTTAAGACCATAGAAAGCGATCTGCCACAAAGATGAATATGTTGAACCCGAGTCAGAGAAAGTTTGCGTACATCGACAGCGAACCAGGACCATGAGGTACCGATCAACACCTTGAGGTTCTCCCATTGAGAGAAATGGGCGCAGAAATCAGCCCAAGAGGCGCGAGGAGCCTCAACACGCTGGACAACCGCATCGGGATCGACTTCAGACTTGCCGACGGTAAGAAGATTCTCGATATCCTTGGAAGCCTGTCGGATGTTGCGATCAACGTCCATGATGAAACGAGGAGTCTCGGGAATAGTAAGACGGAAGTAGAGAGCGACACATCCGGGAACACAGCCTAGACCAATGAGGATACGCCACATGTAGTCCACGGGACGGTGGGTGCCAGAGGTGTCGTGGAGAATGCTGTCTTTGAACGAAGCGGTAATGACGAGGGCGACGAGGACAGCCACTACAAGATTCCGTTAAAACTTTGATTTTTAGGACAGAGTTTGAACAACTCACCAAAGTTACCCCATCCCTGAAAGGCAAAGACGGCATTCATGAGACGACCACGGACTCTGGTCGAAGCAAATTCCGAACTAATAACAGCACTGAGAGGGTAATCCCCTCCAGCACCAACTCCCATCTGAAAGAGCGTCAGATAGTGGTCAACAGCATGACGAGCAATCAACTTACAATGAAACGCCAGATAATAAGGACGCCGATGATACTGATAACAGGAGCGCTTCCGCAAAGAGCCTGGAAGAAAGATGCGACGATGATAATGATAAGTTCTATTCCATCTGTAAAAGATGAGTAGAGGGTAGCCGCTGTTGCAATAGAAGAGACCTACACATTCTCTTACGACCGACGACGTCTGCCAACCAACCAAAGAGCAGCTGACCAAACAGGGTACCAATAGGCGTAGCGATCTTTAAACCGAGTTGCTGGTTAGAAGTGAGATCTGGACCGGTTGCTAGTAAGAACAGACAGTGAGACTAAGACTCTTCACGCCAAGCACGCGATATTCACCATGACCGTAGACGTATCCCAACATGCGAGTTGCAATGTTGATGGCAAAGATATCGTACCTGTACGCACAGTTGTGACCCCGTTCAGAAAAAAAGAGAAGAGAAAAAAACTCACGCTACGGTGAAGAAGCCTGCGCCAGCTGTGCAGCAGACCTTTACATGGAACCAGGCGAACTTCGCGTTGTCGACCTCTGCGAGAGCAGCACGACGATCCTGGTTGAGCACGTAGCTAGGGGTCTTGGAGCGACGGTTGTTGGGGGCGATGGTGCCAGTTGAGTCAGTCCCACTAGCCATGCTAGCCATGGGGACTGAAATTTGAAAGCGGACGCTACTCAGCTCGTACTTATAAGAATCATATCGTGCCTCGAACGTGCTTACTTGCTGTATGACCCCAAAATGTTGATCGCTACAGCTTTGAGTATCTTCAATCAAGCTGTTTTAGGGAGTGGACTTGTGGCGGACCGCCGGACTTTGCGCTTGACTTTTTCGCAGCTCAGTCAGAGGTCGCGTCTTTGACACGGGTCGGCTGGTCCCAAAGCAACATCCAGTCTTTGTGCTCGCATTGGTAAACAAAAGCTCTCTGATTCGTTAAGTGCTTTCGTCTTGACTTTGTACCCACATTGGCACAAGGGTGGCAGTCGTTACCGTCTTCTGGAAATTTACTGCAAGTTTGATCATCAAGATGTAGTATCTGGAACGGTAAAAATAACCATGGAAAATACTGTGCAACACTGCCTTTAAGTTACCCCAGTATTGAATTACGGATGATCTTGTAAAAGTCTTGATTTTGATTGATCATGGCAGTAGCGAATGCAAGATGGTTGGCCGGGGAAAACATATTTTGGGTAACGAAGAACAATGACTGATTTCAAATCGCAGTCTCTAGTACCTACGATACAAGATTTGTACCAAGAGATAGATAGATAAATAGACCGATCAGCTCTTACGTCGACTATAATGAGCAAGGTTGCGGCAGGTAGTGGAAACAGCTACGAAAAGCAGATCAAGTTGTCGCATTTACTGCGAGATGGTGGAGTCTCATGTTTTGATAGGCTTTGATCTCTCAGGGAACAAATCCCAGACTTGACTAAGAGCTTGAGGTCACATAGTTCCACACATCGCTCTGTATAAGTGACTGGGCAAGCGTGGCAAGGATAGGCGCACCCGTAGAAGAAAGCGACCAAAAGTGCTGTGCGATAAGAACACTAAGACCACTGTGATCCATCAAAGAACCAATTGCACAAAGGTCTATCCAGAGCAGGGTACAATAGAGGCGGTCGCGTAGCAGAAGTAACAAGGCGAGAGAAATTGGGATGGGCAAGTCCAGAGACTTGATAGGTTTTGACGGCGAACAAGTGAGTAACCGAAATCGCTCTTGAGGTAGAAACACTGGGAGCATCGCGAGATCTTCAGAGCAAGAACACAGATCTAGGATACTCTGGTTGGAATCTTGACAGAATTGCACGGAGCGTCAGAGTGCTGAAAGACTTCCTACTTAGAGGAGCGAAACGTCTCCCTCGAGAATTGTCCCATGTCTCGAAAGGTATAGATTGCTAGGATAGGATACGGTAGGACAGGATCGCGTACCAATCGTGCCTAGTAGTCCTGCAATCCTAGAGTACTTGGTGTTGTGTTTGGTTGAAGGGAGGTCTGTTTTCACCTCAGTGATTCGAAATGGACTCAACTATCTCAACGACTCGATAAAAACCAGAGCGATTTAGTCTTTCACTCGCAAACTCTTGTACCACTTTGAAAGTCCCCACACGAAATAGCGACAGTCTCGAGAGAAGAGAAACAACTGGCAGATGACAGACAACTTTGTGAGGGAAGAGCAAATCTCATTGCAGGTGTTCTGATCTCCAATGCGTATGAGTGCAACGGAATATACCAACATGACGGCAACGTACCATACCCAGTCCTTCCGCCTTCATTTCCAACAATCAAGGCCTGAGGTCATCGTATACCCTGCGTTATAGATGAACTACTACGCCCCGCCTGAGCTGCAGAGGTATTCAACGTCGGTAAGGACACTTCCGAGCATTCCTGGATTATTAACTAATTAGCTGCTGATGAAAGCCACCGTTAACGCAGTATGCAAAAGCTGATGGAGGTGACAGTTCGGGATCTAGATGAAGAGTGACGGTGACGGTGACGCGTCGTGACCAACTTCTTGAAGTTCTTCAAGTTTCCTCGACCACGACCATCTCGTTGCCATCTTCTTGACCTTCTACACGTCGTGTTTCTTCTCGTCCTCTGCAATATTGTCATCGAAACGACACGGAAAATCTGGTATTTCAACGAGACCTACTGAGTCACTCTAGTTCTGAAGGTAAGAGGTCGTTCATTCATCATGATAAAAGTTTCATCCATTCAAAGCCTTCAAGATGACAACAGCCTCCAACGATGAAATCCTCCCATCTTTAGCCATGGCGCAATTCCGAGAATCTTATCCTTTGGATACAGTCGTCTCAAAAGTACGGCGTCAGCTAAAGGAGACAGAGAACCTTCTTTGCGAATGGGACGCAGAAATACATCGCCTTCATACCCTGGCAGCGCAGCTAGAAGGGCGAAGAACTCATTTACGTCGCCGTATGGGCGAATACCGCGCCTTGATATCTCCAATTCGCCGAGTTCCTGTAGAAATCTGGGCAGCCATCTTCGTCCTGTCCTTGTCAGACTCTTATGGTCTGTGTGTAACCAACGACGAGATTTCCACTCCGACACTTGACTTGTCGCACGTCTGCTCTTTTTGGCGAGCAGTCGTCATGTCGACGCCAGCATTATGGGCAAACTTGGACCTGTTTGCCGGAAAGGGTGAATCGAGCCCGGACCCATGGTACTCGGACCCATTCTCTGCAGAGGGCCGGTGGTCGAAATGCCGTATCGAAGAGGTCGTAGATCTTTACCTTCTACGTTCTGAAACCTCGCCGCTATCCTTCAATCTTCGTTCCAACTTGGACAAGTATACTTATGAAGACCTTCATCCTGCCGCTTGGAACATCCTGACGTCGTTGCTCAAAGATTCCAATAGGTGGTCCAATGTCAAGATAGAACTACCCTGGGCCATTTTTGTACACGACACCTTCGAAGATATCCTGACCAAAACAGCGCCAAGTCACTGCGTAAACCTTCTGGCCCTGAGTGTCGATTTTAAAGGAACCCATATTTTCAACAGATACCCTCCTCTTTTCGATTTGATGCCGAATGCCTCTCGACTGCAGGCATTGTACCTAGACGAGTTCGACTCGGCCTTCACCCTGCCCTTTCCCCAATTGCGCGAAATCACCATCCGGCGTTTGCTCAGTCAACAATTCCATAGTTGTCTTTCCATGTGTCCCGAGTTGGAAAGGGCCGACGTCATGGTGGACAACCTATCGAACTGGAGCGAAATCCCTGGAGCAACTAATATCATATACCTTCCCAAACTGCACTCTCTCCTGCGCTCTCCAACATTGCCGCGGTTTTGGACATCGAGTTCTCCCCTGTTTGACGTTACCGGCTCTTCGTATCGTTGTCGAGTTTGGATTTTCCCATCATCGCAGAGGATGCTAGTGCACTGTCTGACAGTCTCAAGGACCTAATCCTGCGGTCAGACTGCCAACTCGATACCTTGAAGCTCTGCGCTGGATTCTCCGATCACGAACTCGTCCAAATTCTTTCCTTGACTCCAAAGCTGACCTACCTCGAACTGCGTTTCCTGGACCATTCGGGATTCACGCCTTTACTCATTGACAAGCTCACCTTGCGGATAGCTCCCCCGGATGCCGTTGCCGACGATGTCGATGTTGACAGTTTCCTTGTACCCCGATTAAAATCTCTTTACCTTTCGGTTCACGAGCATAAGCCTCAGGGCGGTGAATCAACATTACCACCGCTACCCATTCCAGAGGACATCCTTGCAATGGTGCAGTCGCGGAGAAAACCAGCGATAGATGTCTTGGAATCGTTTGGCTTCAAGGTCCATCATCGGCTGGGCAATGTTTCTATACCATGGCTATTTCGGTGCTGGGTCATGACTTTTGGGGAAGCTACCGAGTATGGGTTGAGGATTTTGGCCGAGGATGGATTGGACGTAGAGCTGGATTTCCATTTTTAAATGACATAGGTTTTCCGGTGAGTGTATGTGTCATATATTATCGCAAATTGGTGCAGTATCTTGCAGTATCTGATGGCATTACTCTGACAGAGGACAAAGGGATTGGGCCCCTTGTATGGTGATGGGTTCTTGTCAACTTGAAAGCCTTAGTGGACTCATCTCCTTTTTCTTGAAAGTCGTTTAGCGCTGAGTCGACGCTGAGGTCGCTGAGATTTCTATGTATTACATGCAAATTTTGTACGATACACCGTTGAGGATACGGTATCAGTCATGTCGGAGAGTCTGGCAAGACCATGCCTTGTAGTAGTTAACACGAAGGAAGCTTGGAATCCAGTCGGCAGACACCATTTCGCGGGCCTGAGACGAAAGATAATCGAGCCAGTATCCCTGTAATTTCTTTGAGAAAGCAGCATGATTCAGAATAGAGTCATGCGCACAATGAAAAGATGGACTGCTATAAAGACTTCCACTTGAAGATCCTGAGGTTAGCTGAGGTATTGGCTGAGTATGGGTAAGATAGCCACGCGACCCACATGACACGACGAATCGACGGCGCGTTTCCCACCACCTCTGTGACATGCATACATCTTACTCCTGACCGCCACAATGCCGCCTATAAAGCTGGAAGAGATGAAGGAAAGGATGAAGAATCCCAATTTCCAGCTCGGTTTGGCTCTTGGTTCTGCGGTCAGTCTTCTAGGCGGTATTGCAGGACATCGACTCTATGCGCGTTATTTCCGGAGGATACAGAACAGCAACTGGATTACTCCCGACATCCTTCACAAGAAGAGATGGATAAAGGGGGTTGTCACCGAGTCAGTGATTGCTTATCTCTTCTTGTTCCCGGAGTTTTCATGATTCTTTCTAGTGTAGGAGACGCAGATAATTTCAGGTCCGTTTGCGACGTGTCGGGTCATCTTTTCTGCGTCTCATTCTCTTGGGGCACAGACTATATCACACTCCTGGTCTATTCAGACGTGTTCCCCGCGATCCAAAAAGTGTGTTCATTTTCCAAGAGCAACGCTTATGCTAACCCCCTATGCAGAGCTCAGGGATCAAACCATTCACATCAGAATGGCTGGTGTCGACGCACCCGAGGTGAGCATAATGACCTCATTATCGTTCTATGTTGCTGATTGCTACTAGGCTGCACACTTTGGACGACCTGCCCAGCCCTACTCTCAAGAAAGTTTAGCGTGGTTGAAGAATCGACTGCTTGGCAAGACAGTATACTGCCGACTTTTACGACGCGATCAGTACTCACGCACAGTACGCTTCATCTCTGGGATGGCTCTTGGTCAATACTGAAGAAGCACAGGTCGCAAATGTGGTCACGAACCGATTATTCTTCTTGGGAATCAGTGACGTTTGTCTAGAGATGTTGAGGGCAGGATGGGTTATGACTTATGAACAAGTGCGTTGACTATCTTTTCCTTCTATCATGCTTTGACTAATAGCTAAATGTATCATTCAGGCTGGTGCGGAATACGGACCAGGAGGCAAGGAAGAATATCTGAAAACCGAGATGGAGGCCAAGTACGTTTGCTCGTCCTACACCTTGTTCCGCTTATCTCACTCTTTCACGCCTTCACCACGACAGGGCAGCACGTAGAGGAATGTGGGAGAACGGTGTCGGTGGGGAAACTCCTGCTGAGTACAAGAAACGTCATGCTGGCTCAGGTGCTGCAACTACCGAGCCTGCTAGTACCAAAGCGAAATCCAATTCTAGTACTAGCAAGGCCAAAATAGTCGAGACACCCTCGCAGGGATTCTTTTCTCGGGTATTTTCTAGGAAGTAGACGCTCACGCTGCTGGTAGTGTGGTGTACTGTGTGAAGTTAATTTATCTGTGACGACCTTTGAAGAGCTCATCACGTAGGCCGATTGTCTGAAGCAAGTTTCAGCCATTCCTGGCTTTACAAGGCCTATCATAAAAAGTACTTCTTTTCTAGGTCATCAAGGCGCATCTACTAGTACAGCTTTTCGAGCGAGCACTAGTTGTACACTCATATCATTGTACAATTTCTGGACACCAAAGGTCTCCCTTGGTAGCCTACACAACCACAGACTGATCACGGTGTTCGATTTCCTCTTTGTCTTCCAATTCCTTATTCTCCTTCGATTTCAACAAATCTCTGCTCTTCTCTTGTTGTTCCAGAGTCATATTCTGCGTAGTCCGCCCTCCTTTACTTCCGTAGACACCACCAGTGATACCACCTAAGACAAGCGGTGTGAGACTGTGATCAAGTCTCTCCAGGGAAGGAAAATTGGTTTACCTTTCTCGAAGATATGATCGATTGCTTCCAGCTCTAATCCCCTTGTTTCGGGGAAGAAGAAATACACCTGGGTAACAAGCACGGCCATAAGAAAAGAACATTACCCATTTTAAGAACTCAAAACGGAAAACTCACGATTGGCACCCAAAGCGCATTGAAAATCGCAAAAATGATGAAAACTCTCCAACTAATGTTTGCAATTGCTGGAGGAGTCATTTCCACGACAGCAAAGACGCACCTGGGAAAGGAGGAGTCAGAGATATGGTGGGACAGAGATTTGGAAACTTGGACTACTCACATCCAATTGAAGAAACTAGAGATGGATGACCCTCTTGCTCGTATGCGAGTGGTGCTGATCTAGAGTCATTGTCATGATGAAGTTAGGGAAAAAGTGAATGATTTAAGGTTGAGACGCATACCTCTGCTGGATACAACCATGGCTATGACGACAGAAAGAGAAAGATAAAAACTCAATCAATAACGTCGAGAAAACAATGACGCTACTTACGATTGGCAAAAACCCGATGCCCAAGAATATCTGGAAGACAAAAACCATGGCCGTAGCCCCAAATGCAGCGTGCCTGGATCCAGTAGAGAGTAAGATGGCGGCGATGATGAAACACGTCGAGAGACCAGCGGCAGATATCATGAGTAAGGGACGTCTACCGAAACGATCTACGGTCTATGTGATAAACATTAGACCTTTACGAGCCGATACTGCGACTGGAAGAAAGGCAAGACTTACCCATAGCGGAATGAATGAAGCAAACATATAGGTGACAGAAGTGAATCCTCCAAGAATGAGCGAAAGGTTTCTAGAAAGCCCCATGGTGTTTTGATAGACAATTGGCGCGAGGTAGTTAATCATATTTGATCCAGTAAATTGCTGCATGACATTGATACCGATGCATAAACATATCCTCCTAAAATTCCCGATAGGTCCTCCTTGCAATAATTCTCTGTAACGGAAAGGACCTGTAACAAACAAGTAAATTGAGATCGTTCTGTATAACGCTGCAACAAGGCATACATACCTCCAGCACTTTCCTGCTCCAAAGAGATTTCAATCTCCTTCTTCACTCTCAAGACATCTGGATGATTTATATCATCTTTATCCTCCAAAATGGCAATCACTCTCTCTGCCTCTTCGACGTGCCCATGCGCCATAAGCCATCTCGGGGAGTCTGGCAAGACCATGCCCTGTAGTAGCAAACATAACGCGAAGAAAGCTTGAAATCCAATCGGCAGACGCCATTGTACGGGGCCTGAGACGAAAGACATTCCATAATCGAGCCAGTATGCCTGTAATTTCTTTGAGAAACTAGCATGATTCAGAATAGAGTCAGACGCACAATGACAAGCCCTATGATGGTGACCGTAGAATTGAGACAAACAAGCATTCCTCTAATCTTCCCAGAGCAAGTTTCTGATTGATATACAGGAATGGAGGACGAGTTGAATCCATTTCCTATCCCTGTCACAATTCTACCAACATAGAGCTGCGCTCTTGTCGTCGAACTTGTGAGGATGACCTGCGTCAATATCCTGGGATCAGAATATGCATGAACAGAGAAAATGACCACGTACAGTTCCGACCAGCATTGTAGACGCGCCCGCCATAATCATTTTCTTGCGTCCAATCGCTTCACCAAAGAAAAACACGATGAGACTCCCGATGGCGCATCCAATATCCTGTTAACGATACCCCAACTTTAACGGGTCTAATGGCCCGAATCAGAGTATACGACCTACATAGATAGCAACCTGGGCAGAAACACGCGTCAGAAGGGAATCAATGGATAAAAAAGAGTTTGCGTACAATAGTTCCTTGGTCTGTAGGATTGGGATTGCCAAAGTCCATTCCGAATTGATTGTCAGCACCAATGATTCCAGACATGACACCCTGATCATAACCGAGGAGGAGAAATCCCTGACAACAGCATGCTGGAGAGCAGAC
Source organism: Tetrapyrgos nigripes (assembly GCA_013368315.1). Lineage (NCBI taxonomy): Eukaryota > Fungi > Basidiomycota > Agaricomycetes > Agaricales > Campanellaceae > Tetrapyrgos > Tetrapyrgos nigripes. The sequence continues at coordinate 74,992 of JAACJM010000162.1, read as the reverse complement.
GCGAAATAGTGTTAGGGAGAGATTTTCCGGCAGAGTTGATAAACGAAACTAACCTGTGATGGCCCACACCATGTACTTGCCCCGTACAGGCAAAATCCACATCTTGGTGTCTTTGCAATGGAAAACCGACTACGGAAGGGAGGTCTTGGGCCGTCAGGCTATACTTCGAGATCGTCTGGGAGGGACGGTTGCAAGAATATTCTGTGGACTTTATAAGTATAGGTATCGCAAATGACATGATATTCATAGTCAATGGTCATGTTCTCCAGTCAAATGACCCAGCACGAGTAGAATAAACAACATATCCCGGCCCGCATACGTCGAGTTGGAGCTTGGAGGAGGAGTGTATTACCCTGGCTGGGACCAGAATCTGAATCTGATGGAAACGCATAGAGGACAAGCAAGTGTGGCTATGCAGTATTTCGAAGTTCCCCACGAGGATCCACGAAGAAGGTACTATTCGATACCAGGAAGCTGGCCACGTTAGCGTTTTTAAATCATATAAAATTACTGAGGGAAATTTAGATTACAAAAACTTTAGCATAGCGTAGTAGGGCTTCTTAGGAATCTGCTGATATACGAATCAGCACCGTGCAAGCTATGGTCAAGGAGTAGCGAGGATTTTCGCGACGCGAGTCTGTTTTTGGCCAAAACTGGCTACCTGGCCACCTGCTCTGGCCCAGAACCGTGCACATGTACATGAGCTATAAAACCTGGAGGATTATATATCCTTAGCATATAGAACTATGCTGAATACCTTCGGCAGTGTAACGGTACACTTGCTGTCGAGCAGTGGTCACTCTAAGGGCAGTTTTGGGCGTGGGAACGGTATTTTAGGAAAACGCATCATTTCGGGTTTTCGGGCCACTCTTTTACCGGTATCTCACGAAGCAAGTACCGACCCCCTTCAAAGTTTGACATCCAAGTGCGCCCCACCCAGACGTATTTTTAAGGCACCCTAGACCCACCCCAATGTAGACATAAAGTCAGATAATTGCCAAATGGCCAGCTTCCTGGTACGAGATAGTACAGTACAGTCGACTCCCTCATAGCCCATACATCTCGGGAGACGCCAAATCGTATGGGTTTACAGAGAGTGATTTCAATAGAAATGGGCGATTCGGTTTGGATTCGGTCGCGGTTTTTCGTCCAGGAAAGTATGGTTTATGGGAGAGTACGGGTTCATATAATTATATAAGGTTATGCGTTAGGAGAGTCGACCATACTGGTGTAGAAGAGATCGCACAACTTTCGAGTTGATAGCGATTTGGCAATACGGCTATCTTAAAAACTACGATGATGTATACTTATAGAATAGTGATAAATACAATGAATCCAAGCGAAATAGCGAATGTGCGTGTAATAGATCTACATCAAAATTGGGGGTGTGCGGTCCCTTTTTGACAAACAGCCCTAAGAGTAGAAAGAGCAAAAACTTTGTCTAAAGTCCCTTCGTCATCACGAAGCACCATGATTAGGATCCTCCCAGTTTAAACAGTGTGGGGGTCATAGTTGAGGGGGAATTGGGCGTTGAATTCGTTAATAGCAGCTTCCCTTCGCTTGTCGTCGCAGTCCTTCCACTTGACGTAGCGGTCAGCGCCCCTCTCGAGCATCTGGCCGCGCATGATAGGGTAGTTGTTGTAGAAGTAGGGCTTGGCACCTAAAGAAAGAAAGAAAAGAGGTGGTGCATCAGACATTGTATGCGAGCAATGGTATGAGCAATTAAAGCAAGAACTCACTCTGGATGAGTCCATTAGCCCAATACGAATGCTCAAGGAACTCAAATGTGAACGTTCCGAGAGTGTTGTTGACCAAGGTTGCATTGTGATCCACACCGTTGGCTATACAGTGGCTTTCACCGAGAGTGAAGACACGGATGGTGAGGTCGTTGGTGGTGAGGAATAGGCTCTGCTGCTCGCCGACCTGGACAGCTCCGAGTGGGCCAGAGTAAACGGATGCCTGCAGACCAAGAGGTTAGTAACAGTCAGCAGCATTCCAGTGAGTACGAAACATACGTTGTAAGGCAACGTGGGCGATTGAATGACATGGAAGTCAGGAGATAAGAGCGGCAACTGGAGGAAAAAAATCTTGATCAGCACAGACATCGTTTAGACAATGCATGAAGAATGCTTACAATTGCAGATTCATTTCCCGCGAAGACAGCGGTGTAGAACTCATGGCATTTTGCCCCGAGGGCGTCAACGGACGCGGAGCCAATGGGTGAGTAGGGCAGAACAGTGACACCTGGAGCGGCCATTGTAGATCTCGTGAAAGAAAGCAGGGAAGGAAGGAATTAAGTTAAAGACTGAAAGTTTCGCAAAGAGGGACTGCGAGATTCAGAAAGGGAATGAAGAAATCTCCTGCAGCCTCCGAGATTAAAAGGACGTCTCGAAATCTTGAAACTTGCGGGCGCACGCAGATCGTAGATATTAATGGTTCAGCGCAGTGCAGCTTTCAGGTACAAACCCTGGGCGCCTGGGTGACCCGAAAGAGATAAATGCGACTCCGGCTTGCCATCAAAGGCCATTCAGCCTTCAGGGATGTTTCAGGCACTCTGCTCGCATAAACGTCCATGCTCTACGCATACGGTGGTTTTGAGAACCTGCTCCAGTCCCAGTCTTCCCGCAGAAGCGTTGGCCTATAGTGAGTCTACTGAGCGGTGGGTATCCAAGCTACTCGATGCTACCGTCTACGGCGTGAGATCATGGTCCTCGTTCATGTGGTGCGACCTATTTTGAGACCTCCGCTAGTTCCTGTCATTCGGTGAATTGATTGACAGCGATTTTCGAAGCATTTTTTTGCCTTGATTTTATCATAAGAGTTTCATCTAGCCAGCATGACTTCAAAGCAGACGTACAGTAGAGAGATGCCAAGAAAGGCCCAGGGTTGGCCTTAGCATGCCTTGGCTCCTTTAGGCTTGTTTCAGGCTCTTTCGTTTCTGCGCTACATAGTACGTGCTTTGCTGGGTCTGACAAGCGTCTTGCGCGGTTGCATACTGGAAGATCATAGTGCAGCATAGTGCGCGTGCTAACTTAAAAGCTTGTTCGCTCCGCTGCCAAACATTTCTTGCCATTGAAAACGGTGGTATGGATCATGGATGCAATATGGATGCTAAGCCGACGGGACATTGATAGAGTTGGTGGTTGCTGGAGAAGCCGAAGTAGAGCTATGCAGTGGCGGTGCGCCGTTCAATCGGATCCGACGAAGCAGGAAGATATCTTCAGTCCTGATCACGCTAAATTTGTCGTAAGTACTGTACTTTCACGCCGAAAAGACAAAAATATCCGCTCGACGGATAGGTCACATCACTACTACTGATATAAGATATATCTGTGTTTCTGTACGCCTTTCTGCCGGGCGGATATTTTTGTATTTTCGGGGTGCGTGACTACTTAGTCCAAGCGTGGTCTACAGCAGAAATACAAAGTCACAAACGTCATAACATTCCCTTGACCTTCTCCGAAGCTTCTCGTATATGCGGCGTCCGATCCCGTTGAACTTATGATGCAATACTCGCACTAATACCATCGCTCTGCCGCCGCCTGGATCAGAGACACCTTCGTCTCGCCACTCAGCTAGGTAACGTCTCGTCTAGAGATTCGTAGTGTGATCCAGAAAAGGTGACGAGACAATCAGATTTAACGGTTTGTTAACGGTACTGTGACGGGATGCAGGTGTATGGAGAGAGCGAGCTGTGGATGAGTTCGTGGCCACGCTGTGACCTGAGCTTTGCAAGGGTAACGGATCCGCGGGACCTGCTTCAATAGAGGTTGGATAAGAGAGAGCCCGCATGATAGATTCAAGAGTCTGCATGATCCTGCTATTCAAGAACGTTGTTTTGTCGTTGTCGTTTCTGCAGTATCCGTATCGGCGGCTCCAGATACTGTTGGAAATGGGTGTATGGACCTGTTTGACATGAGAAAAGAGTCTTCCGACCGCCGAGACCCAACGCTAGAGTAATAGCACGTATGAGAAAGTGGAATTCGAGAACAAAGACATCGATGACAACGCACCGTTTGACATTCAAGTTAGTACCGCATCCGTCGCCTCTTGACTTGCCACTTACGTCCGCAGCCTTGAACGTTGAACTTGAAACTACCTAGCGCGTACGACCTCGAGGAACAGGGACGATCATCTCGCTAGGATGTACCAGAGAAGGCGGCTCAAGACGAAACACTGACATACGCACCCGCGGTGCAGTAAAGGCCCTAAGCAATGGATGGTATGAACATGTACGCGTCAACAAAGCAGACGACTGCAAAGAAAAAGTAGATCCTTTCTTATCCAGTGCACATGAGCCAATAGCCGTCTAGTACTCCTTGGTCTCAACGTGTCTGTAGCGAGAACAGGAGAAGAGAAGAGGGGATGGTGGTGGTCCGTGTCCGAAACGATATTGCGTTGGAATTTCGAAATTCGCGAGTCGTTGGCAAGTCGCTGCAGAGATGTTAACCGCGTTTTCTGTGCATAGCAACGCGGAAAGAGAGGGAGGAGCGGATTAGAGAACGACTTGGCTGCTACTAGGGCCTTGCCAGTACGTAATGCTCAATCTTCAATCTCCTGAAGTAGTCTACGACCGATAGATAGATAGCTGATATCTAATAAACTGACATTATACTATGATACTATGTAGTCACCTAACTCCAATACATATGCTCAAAGTAATTAAGAACCGTATTCTCTGCACCAGGTAGGAGAAATCCCCTCCTCGCCGTCCTAGTATGCAACAATCTGCAGCCATCTTTCGTAACGCGTCGTCCATCATAACGCCAGATTGCCCCACCCCAAAATTTCGTTTGACTCCCCTCATCAACGATGATATTTCTTTTCGAGGTTTTGGAGTGTAACATAGAACAATTCGGGTATGGCGAATAGAGCATGCATGATGATTAGACCAGGGGCAAGATGGGATTTTCAAATGTGCTTAAGGCTCAGTCTATGTGGCAAGTACTCATGAACAGGAAGTTCGAAAATGACTTCCACTGCGACGAGGAAAGCAATACGCAGTGTGATTTCGGTTCGGTGAGCGAGGTAGGCGGAAGAGAAATGGCTCGTGTTGGTTCAAAGAAGTGAGTAAATGGGATGGTCAAAGATGGCCTTTATCGTGGAAAAACAGTTAGCAACTTCGCCTCAGACTTGGGACTGAGATGGGAGAGCGCAAAAGGCGCTAGGTGGATATGTCGCACGCCGAGCAAAGAGAGGTTAGCTCAAACAGGAAATATCAAGGAAACATCTCTCTATTACAACGTAGAATTGTGGTACATCGATAGACCCTTGGACGGAAGCTTAAGAGAGAGCTGGAGTGTCAGCGATACGATACACAATCTTCTCTGCGCTGATCTAGAAACCAGCATTCATCCATTAGATTAAGTAGAACATCCATAAAGACTGCTTAGGAAAAACGCACCTTCCCCTGCTGTTGGTACTCGATCCAGTACTGAGCATCTGCCAAACCATTCGGTACAAGCTTGACGGGGGTCGTCTTCAACTTCTCTTCCGCCAAAAGTCGACTTAAAAGACTTCCAAACTTCTTTCCTAGCTCGTAGTGCTCGGGTATAGGCGGGAATGCCAACGATGGAGGGAGGACTGGGCCAGCAACAATAGCCTGCGATAACGATGAAACGAATGGGTAAGATGTCCAGCGCAACAGGAAGGTTGTACTCACCTTGCCAAGTAGGGTATAAACAAAAGGAAAATCTGCCTTGATGTTGCCTCCTGCGACATCGGTATCCAACACAGATGAGACATGAGCCGTGTTCTCCCTGACACACTCTCTGATTAGCCTGGCGGTCTCTGCCGAGGCGATACAATCTACGACATGCTCCAACCCTCCATTGGTCGCCTCCCTAACCTTCTTAGAGACCTCGGGATCCCGATAATCAAAAACATCATCAGCACCAAGGTCTCTCAACAGTTGATGATTGCGAGAAGAGGCAGTAGAGACGACGTGTAATCCAGAGAGCTTTGCTAATTGGATGACAATTTGGCCTACGCTAGACGCGCCGCCGTGGACGAAAATCTGACAAAGGAACATGGGAAGTCAGATGATGCCACCAACAGGACCATGGGCGACATACCGGGACATTTGTCGTACTGGGCTCAAGTGGATTGGGTAACGACTGGCTCTGCCATAAAGTTTGACAGGCAGTGAATCCAGCTAGACCTATCGTTGCAGCGTCTTCAAAGCTCAACTTTTCAGGAATGGTGACCAAGACTTGGGCATCTGCGAGTGTGTACTCGGCGAACGTGCCACCCAGTTCCAGAGAAAAGCCTATCAAATGCAGTCATTAGACGCGTCCATCGCCCAGGAAAGAAAAAGCAACGCGTACAGCCGTTTACAAAACCAGCAACTCGTTCACCTACGTTCCTCAGCCCAACAGGAACGTCTGGTCCAATACCTACGACGATTCCAGCGAAATCGTGTCCAGCCGGGACATCAGGCGTAGCGGTACGCGTGAGTTTCATCCCTGGTTTTCGTTGAATAAAGAAGAGAGAAAACGAAGAATATGACTCACATTCCGATGGATTCTGCGCTGCTGCAATTACTTTCACGAGAATCTGTCCCGAACCAGGTTTGGGAACTGGAGTGTTCTTCAGATGCACTTTGCCTAGCTCGCCCGTAGAGACGACAGCGATCATAGAAGAAGGGATCTGTGACATGGCAGTTTTAGAGAAATCGAGATGCAAAGTCTTGAAGGAGGTCTATTGTAGTTGATGGGATCCTGACAACGCCTTTTATAATGACTCTGAAAGTCTTCTGTACCAGGAACAAGATAGCCGTTAATCCGAGGACTCAGTCTACAGACGTCGTAGATGTACCTTTGTTGCTCTGCGCGACATGAAGGAACAGCCCGGGAGAAAGTCATTTCGAACTTGATTGGATAGTTACGTCGACGTCTGTGAAGCTTTCAGCTTGGCATTGGTAAGTGAAGGCTTTGAGAATTCACTCACTCTTGCAACCAGCCGTTTTACCGTCCGTGGTATCCGGAATGAATTACGAAGCCTTCTTCTGGCCTGGTCCGACTTTTTCGTCCAAATGTGAGGGTTTGCAGTCCAGGCTTAGTCCAGGTAGAAGAAAGCTGAAAGGTGAATCAGAATGAAGTAGTCATCAGGTGACGAAAAGACTGTGTATTCATTATTAGCCGATATTCACCCGAGTCGTCTGAGACTCGTCACCAGATCGTGATTTGTCCGTACAGTCAGCAATCTTGGGTTCATGCTTCTCGAGAATGAATGAGTGTCTTTCAAACACTACTCGGAGTAGTGCATCGTCCGACGCGTTCCCATCTGGCTTAGCTCAGTCTCTGGCATCCAGGCTCAAAGATTCATTTCGACTTGGCGTTGATGGGACACCTCTCGGAAGATCCAGTCGCGACCTAGCAAAAATCGACAGAACAATTTGTGGAACCTTGTTCGAAAGATATCGTCACAGGGATCGACCTCCACTCGAGGATGCGAGACCGTCCTCAACTTTGCCTCAACTCGTCCTGGTGGTTAGCTGCACGGAAGTGTGAAATGGACGTAAGCAACATGAATCTATCTTCCAGAGTATCTGACACTCACCTTCTGTCAGTGTCATAACACACCCATGTCGCAACGCAAACCGGCTAACTTCATGAGCGGCGACTTGGCTCACAGCTAAAGCTGAACGTAAACCCCCAAATGTGATTATCCTCTCCAGATTGCGTATAGATGCAGGTCGCAAGCAGGTTGTGTAGTGAAAAAAGGCAGATGACGATAAGTGGTCAAGAGAGGCACCCGTCAGCCTCCTCAGGCAGCGATATGGGACAAAGCTACGGTTCAGAGGATGTATAGGACTCCCAGAATGAGCATAGTGCAGGCGAGTCGAGAAGATCTTTTGTGCGGGTATCAAAGAAAATCCAATTCAGACATTCTGTCCTGTCTTGGTAGGGTATCCGACTGGCTAGTGGCAATATTTTGGGGGTTCCTGTTTGGTCCTGGGGGTATTTAGTGAGGTTGCATATTAGCTGTGTTGTCGATGTAGCCAGAGTTATGCTTTTGGCTTTTTTGGCTTTCGGTTTGCGTAAGTTGTAGCCTCTTGACAGCAAACCACCACCCCATCTCGCACGAAGACCGGTCTTCCTAGCTTCTCTAGTCCATCGCAAGTCATTTTTCAAGTTTGCATCGCCAGAGTCCAGTCCACTTGTTCGGAAACAGAAGCGAGGTTGGCTTTGGTCAACTCAGGTAGCTCCAGTGACCAACATCAGTATGGCTTCTGATCGAATCTAGAGACCGCCATGCTACCAGCAGGTCTTCCTCTCAACGCCCCGGTCGAGGCAACCGACCTCGGGGCGTGACTATTAGGCTAGTCTCACTCTATAGCCACGTTGACCTCTTGTGCACTGTTGGTGCACTGTGAACTGCTGCACGGAGCTCCTCTCTCTGGACTTCGAGACGTGGCTGGTCTCCTAAGCGTCCCGTTTCTGTGCCCTTGCGCACCCTAGCCGCTCATCCCCAGAGCTCCATGTCCAAGCACACTTTAAACGTCTATGGCTTAAACTTTTAAACCCAAAGACGATTTCCTTGCTCTGTAAATCTGGACTGATATCACATCAAGTTCACAGGTTTTTTCCTCTCGCTTCACATTATCTCCATGCCCGGTGACGTAGGCTTCACCCAGCTTATAGCCCTGCCGATCCTTTTCACTTGCTTTTCACGATTGCCAATTCATGCCTGTGGCTCTGTTTCGCTGGTTTCCGACAGGCCCGCGTCGGCTGAGCCTGCTTGCCCGTGCCGGCCGTGCTTGTCTTAAGTATTTGCCGTGTGCTTTAATTAGGGGATGGTAAGGTCCTGCAAGCAAGGAAATCATACGGGTAAGCAACATTCCTACATGGAATGCGGTCCGATTTAAGTACCTATTATACTCATTATACTCATTACAGAGAAATGCAGAAGCACCGATACGTATATGATGACATCACGGTCAGTAAATCAGGCAGTACAAGACCTCGTAATGCGCGGACTTCATAGGATCCAAGGTTGTTTATGCACGATGAGATGGCATTTTGACATGGGTGTAAGCCATCTTTTCACCCAAATCAGGCATATCATGGCTCATATCCCCGTGCATATCCCCATCTATGGCCAAGACTCGCCGAATATTTGCAAGTGCCCACAAGCGGCCGCCAGCAACCTGCCGCTTTCCAAATTCCTGTGGTCCTAGCCCGGGTAATAGATTCCTCCTCCTCCTCCTGACGCATCGTCATGTAAACTCCTAGTGACTACTTGTTTTTTGCTGAAAATCGAGGCATTTTCAAACCTGTTTCATTTTTTCGAAGCTCTGAAAATCCGTTCCTGCTCGACCATGGGTTTTTTACAGTTCTGAAGAATGCAAGGTCAGATTAAGCTGACGCAGTGACATAGGCAGTGACATAGGCAGTGACATAGGGAGCACCTAGGATATTTTATATATCGTATGTTCAAGTCGGACATTTCCACGCATTCCGCTCGGATATTGTCCGAGAGAATTCGATCCTTCATCTTTTCTACTCTCATCAACTCCCCCCCTCATTGCTCGCTATCACCTATGGGTCTCAACCCCGGTTTAAAGGGCCATCGTTGAAACTACGTCTGCAGTTCCCTATGCAACCAGCTTGTGGGTCGAGAGGCGGATAATAAACGGACCACCACTCGAGCTCAAGTTTCTGACTCCTCCAACATCTCCTTCTACAAACGCGCCATGACTCTCTAACGAACTCTCTCCTAGATTTTTTTTTTGAGTCGAACTGGAGACTTCATCGGCCAGAACACATGACTCTTCGCAACGACAATAGAAGCGTGACATTATCGCAGTTAGAAGTGTAGAGGATTAACTTTGTTTATATCTGCCAGCTACTTCGCTTTTGGCCTCATGGCTAACATGTCGAGGAGCATTTCGTCTACCGGCGGCCATTCCTATACTTCACAGGACTGGATCGACACATCTGATGTCCAAAACGGCTCATCCTTTCAAGTCAATGCACCATCCGCTTGGACATGGAGCGACAACTACGAAATGGACTTGAATGCCTCGTATGGAAGAGACTCAAGCTTTACCAGCCTCTCTGCTGACTCCAAGTACCTCAAGCCCGACTCAAGATCAGTCCGCGTAGGGCTGAGGCACTCGGATATGTTTCCCCCGATACCAATTTGTACTTGTACGGATCAGTATCCCTTCCGTCTTCCGCGACCTACTGATTGTTTTGTGGATTGCAGCCGAGAACTCACTCAGCCAAGCGCTCAATGAGACAAGCCTCAAGTACCCCAATCCCCCCGTATCAGGGCAGACGCACTCGAGAATGACACGAGTACGTCATCGCTGTATCCTCTTAAGACCGTGTGTTAACAGAAACCATTAGGCAGAGTCTGAGGCTGGCGAGACTCTGACTCTCTCTAGAGCATTCCAGGATACATTCAGTGATGCCAGTCGACCCATTCCAGACACTATCTTCATATCATCAGATGCCGTCGTCTTTTACGTTGATCAGTGGTCCCTTTTGCGTGCGTCCAACAATTCCTTCGGTGGCCTCTTGCCGATCACCACACAAGTCAAAATTGAACGAGCTCGACACCTTTCCAATGTTCATTCCTCCGAGCTCAATATCATTCTACACATCCTCTACAAGATGAGCTGTTCTGCTTACAACCCCCCATTGTCCGTTATCATCTCTGCCATTGATCACCTTCCAAATTACGGCATCGCGCCTAACGCCTGGGTAACAAATGAAAACCCCATCTACGACGTTCTTCTACCCTCTATACCTATTTATCCTCTGGACATCTACTGCCTCTGTGGAAGGCACGACATATACGACCTCGCCAAAGCGGTTTCCCCTCATCTTCTGTCCTTCACTTTGACCAAATTGACGGAGGAGGACGCAGAACGGATGGGATCCATTTACTTTGCTCGACTCTTTAGGTTGCATAGGACGAGGGTGACGGCGTTTGTCAATTCGTTGATGCCTCCGCCTGTCGTGCATGACCCGACGGCTGAATGTGGGTTTACCGAACAGAGAGATTTGTTGAGTGCTTGGATGATGATTACGGCGTATTTTTCGTGGTCTGCAAAACCTGGTACGTCGTGGCATTACTTATTTGATGTGATTCAAATTGCTGTGCCTGGTGTGCCGGTTTCAGTTCGGCTCATATCATATCATTTTTATTTTTCGTAGATGTCTTCACGAGTACAATTCGGGATGTTTTCAATGCCATGACGCAGCATATTACTTGCAACAAATGCCTCGAAGGGAGGGATGATAAACTCACTAAGATCATTATGAACTGGACCATGACGAAGGTAAGTCCGCCGCTCTGAGTTGTACTATTCTGAGATTGATCACTAAGCTTCTAGAACACCATCTGAGGTCTTTCTGGTGAGTTGCCATATGTACAGTACTAGCAGCCCGAGCCAAGCCCGAGCATGCATACGTAGATCTAGTACCTAGTTACTATTTTGCTATCGATGTTTTTACTGCTCGATGTTGTATCTGATATAATTATTCGAAGATCTACTAGGCTATGCCAGCCGCGTGCAGAGGAGTCACTATCTGTGATTTGAAGAAGCTTTTGATCTTCGGGCGCTCTGGAGAAGATCAAGCATTGCCTCCGAGTCTTAGACGGCGAGATTTGTGGCTGAACATGCTACTAGATGTAACTAGTATGTAGTAAGTAGTAATAGTATCGATTGCAAGCGAGCCTGACTACTTCGAACTTGTTACTTAGGCACGCGCACGAACGCTCACACAGAATCAGGATGATGAATACTATAAAGGTGTTAAATCATCAATGCCTCGACTGATGTGGCTCAACAACTTTTAATGTTATAATTTTGGTTTTCAACTCAACACTCATTGGGTTGTATCGGATTTTGGACGAATCGATCGTAGCAGGCGAGCTTCAAGAGTCCTCAAAGAAGTCGGTCCTCCGTGTGGTGAGTACGCAGGGATCCTTTTAGTGTTCGTCTACAACTCACACTTCCCAAAGGTCACACAAGCCGATAGTGTAGAAGAGCGAGATGATTCGGATGATATGATGGCACGACTCGGTCCTGTATAGCTCACCATACAGTACGGCTGTTGGACGTTGAGATCGAACGGGTATATAACATCCTGCAGCGATGAGTGAGATGATACTATTATTATTAGTGTTCATATCATGTGGTGGTTTGAAATATTAGTTCAGGCTACAGGAACCTAGGCTCCCAATGCCCGTACGACGCGTAGGTACTAAAGAAGAAATACAGTCCGTTATAAGTAGTAATCCCGAGTCCTGCCAAGTTCAAGCCTCTAGCTTGAATGCCCCAGAGTCACTTTGATTCAAAAAAATTACAAATTCAGTGGCGCGACTCGGAGTACGATGGAGGCGTCAACCCAGCCAACTGCGCATTCACCGACATCAGCAGGCCAACCTGTGTTCGCAAAACTGTCCTTTCCTCCTCCCAATTCGCAGGCACCGTTTCCATGCTCAACGTCGGACCCTGACCGCCGTCGTTCTCGCTCTGAGGCTGATTCTGGACTTCAACCCTACTGGCGTTACTATCATGTCGATCCAGAATCAGTGCCGCCGGTGGTACTTGTGGCACCTGGAAATGGTCACCTGTGGCGGTGGGTGGACTCCTGGGCGCCATTGATGTTGTTGTTGTTGACGCCGACCGTGTCGACAAGGAGGCTGGCAATGATGATCTCGTATCACGGTTCTGCCAATGTACATGCCTTCGAGCAGATTTTTCGTTTGGAAATGTTGAAGACGAAGACATTCCGGTGAGACGGGATCTTGTCGTCGATGGGGTTGCTAGCACTAGATATGAAGAAAAATAGAAGCGAGCCGGTTGAAGTGGATGAGCCGTCAGTCGGCCAGGTTCCAAGCGCTCAAAAAGTCAGAAGAGACATACTAGGTGAATCTCCCGGATAAAAAGGTTCAACTCTTTGCAACTCTACTTTGTTCTTCGCTGCTGCGGCGCGTCTTCTATAGATGAGCAATCCAATAACCGTGAATAAGACTATCAAAGCAACGCTCCCAACGACAGCACCAGCCACTGCTCCAGGGCTGATTCGATTACCCTGAGGGTTCGATTGAGGGTTTTGATTAGGAGGGAGCGAAGGCAAAGGAGATGCCACGGTAGTTCGGCCATGGTCAATTGCAGTGGTGGTGATAGTAATCGATGCAGAGTTCGAAGCGCCAGTAGAATGGTCAGGAGATCGTTGAATGCTATTATTATCATTGGTTGATGATACGGTGCTCACAGTAGGAGGATTACTGGTTCCCGAAGCGCCACCAGTGCCAGTGTTATTACCAGTATCGCCAGTCCCTCCGCATTGTGCGGCGTTAGCTGATGGAGGAGGAGTTTATTACCGGTTTTGGATCAGATAGTCAGATCACCCAGGTATTGGGAAATTTTCAGAGGCGTTACAACCTGGATGAGCATCGAAACCTAAGAAAGTGAGAGATCATACTCACGATATAGGACATGAAGGGTCAGGACATCGTTCTCCCCGTTATTGTCGATTACTGTACATTTGATGCTGTTAAGTCCTGGATCGACATTGGCAAGGCATCAGTTGATCTCGGCATAAACTTCACTGAAACTCGGAGACTCAAAGCTCACCAGAAGGAATAGCAATGGTTGAAGACGCGTTGTTTACTGTACTTTTGGTTCCTGTGGAATTCCCGTTTCCCTGAATGAACCTTAAGGAACAAGTCAGTTTCGAGGCCTGAAAAGATGTCCTAAGTGCCAAGCTCACTGTTGATTTGAGGATACAATCGAACTCAGTTCGCCTTCAGTTAGTTGTAGAGGATTCGCTGAAGACTGACCTGGACCGCAGCTGTGTACGGAGCTAGGTATTAAGGATCATCACAAGTCAGAAAGTTGTCTTGAAGACGGTGAATGGCACTTACCAGTACCTCCTTGCCAACGCAACTCAAAATTGGGAGCGCAAGTAAATCCTGAGCTAATCGATCTGTCAGCGGGTACTCACTATCAAGACTCATGCCAAACCTACGAGTCATCGGTAATATTCACGCAGAAGGCGAGAGAAAGATAATAGAAAAGGATTAAGGTAAAGGTGATCAGAGTCATCGTCGAGCTCGACGGCGGGCTTTGAAAGAATGAAAGAATGGAAGAATGGTCCAGTGAGTGAAGGCATTCGGTTCCCCGAGCAACCAGCACTTTTAAGAGATCATCTTCCAAGTTGACATGTAGCGCTGATGCTCCAGCTTCTTGAGTAGTCCACTTGGAAAGGATAAATCACATACATCAAGAAGATGATGCCGAGCCCAAGTCGGCGCCACATAATAGTACTTCATATGAACATGGTGATGTTTTTGGAACGAATGATTGCATCTCAGCGGCAGGTCGGTCTGGAGTCCTGAAAGAAGTGAGTAGAAAAGGATCTCCCATGTCTGTCTGCTTCTTGCCAGAAAGTTTGGAGCTTGTATAGCTATTTTAGACAGTTCGGACGCGGACATGAACGGCTGTGATCTGCATTCTGCAGCGAAAAGGACTGGGATCAATAAAGAAAGAAGCCAGGGCAAGCGCATCTCTCATGTCTGTCTGCCAGCTGCAGAAGGGTCGGGACCTGTATTGGTTATTTTAGACAATGATGTGAATATGACTCCAACAGCAACTGAGCTGATTGAGAGTAGTTAAAATGGTGATAGGCAGCGGCGGGTAAAAGGCGTTTCCCTCTTCACTCCCACATCCGGAAACTTGAGACATGAGTAGTGATGACGGCGCTAGACTATGACTGACCGAATCAAAGGGTTGTCATAGAGGCTAGCGATCGCATGCACACCGAAAATACCATTATGTATATCCGCTCGATGGATAGGTTGGCGTTTCTGGTGTCATGAGTGTTAATCTGGAAATGACAGTCTGTAGCCCTCGGGAGATTCCAGATAAATCCGAGATTCGAAAGAAAAGAGTCTAGAGTATTCTGTGTCAGAGTAAGGACCGAGTTTGCAACTGTTTTGCAAAAGGTTTCGGAGGCGAAAGCTTAGTCATTGCAAACCTTAATTTTTGTCCCTGTGCCCGACGAAACCGACAGTCCCTTCGAGGTCCTGCTCATTGTGTGAGTACTCTTATCTATTTTCTTTCCTAGACCATTAGAACTGATATCTACTCCTTCAGTTTCCACCATGGCACCGTTTTCCAAACCCGAAACTGTGCTCAAGCAGGCCGAAGGCCTCATATCTGTCGGTCAAACCCATGCTGCACTCCAATCTTTGACCGAAATGTTTGCTTCAAAACGATTTCGCTCGACACCTCTTCCATCTCTAGAACCCATCATGAACCGTTTCATCGAACTCTGTGTCGAAATGAGAAAAGGCCGTACAGCAAAGGAAGGATTGATGCAGTACAAAAACATTGCGCAAAACACAAACGTGCAAAGCATCGAGATGGTCATCACCAAGTTTGTTCAGTTGGCCGATGCTAAGGTTAGGGAGGCGCAGGAAAAGGCCGCAGTTCAGGTTGCGGTAGATGTGGATGATTTAGAAGCTAGCGAAACGCCCGAGAGTATCTTGCTTGGTGCCGTCAGCGGTGACCAGAGCAAGGATAGGACAGACCGGGCGCTGGTGACACCTTGGCTCAAGTTTTTATGGGAGAGCTACCGGACGTCTTTGGAGACCCTCAAAAACAACGCTCGGTTGGAAGCGATCTATCAGGTACGCGTCATCTTGCCTTTTTTTTACGAACCCCTCCGATCATCTCGGTACAGAACATTGCCCAACAAGCCTTCAAATTTTGCCTCAAACACCAACGAAAAGTCGAGTTCCGCCGTCTGTGCGAGACTCTGCGTCTCCACTTGTCCAATGTGGCCAAGTACTCACATCAGCCCCATTCCATCAACCTCTCGGATCCCGATATACTCCAGCACCACCTCGACACACGTTTCGCCCAACTCAACACCTCTGTCGAGCTCGAGCTCTGGCAGGAGGCTTTCCGTTCCGTCGAGGATGTCCATAACCTCTTGACAATGGCGAAGAAGGCTCCCAGGCCGGCGATGATGGCCAACTACTATGAAAAACTCACCAAAATCTTCTTGATGAGCGGTAATGCTCTCTACCATGCTGCTGCTTGGGGCAAGTACTACGCTGTAGTGACAAGCATCGGCGGGAAATCAGATGAAGAGCTGAGTAAGCTCGCTGGACAGGTGCTCGTCAGTGCTCTCGCCGTACCTGTCGGTCTTCAGACCGATGAGGAGGAGGCTAAAGGCAGAGCTACTCGTCTCACTTCGTTGCTTGGTCTCACGAAAACACCTACCCGTACTGGGTTGCTCAAGGATGCGGTTAGTCACCTTTTTCCTTTCTCTTAGTTTCTAGTTATATGCTGACGAATAATACAAAACAGCTCTCTCGTGACGTCCTCAAAATCTCACCACCGCACGTCAAACAGCTCTACAACATCCTTGAAGTGACCTTTGACCCCGTTACCTTATGTTCTTCTATCGCTCCTCTCCTCAAGACTCTCTCCTCATCCTCTGATCCCTCTTACGCGCCCTACCTCCCTCTCCTCCATCAAGCCCTCCTCTCCCGTCTTCTTTCCCATCTCAGCCAAATTTACTCTTCCATTAAAATCAATAACCTCCTCTCACTCATCGCGCCTCTGAGAGATGCAGGTGTCCCTGGGGCGTATAATGAAACTCAAGTCGAAGCCTACATCATGGGATGTGCGCGTCGTGGAGAGTTGAATGTTCGTGTGGATCATTTGGAGGGGTGTATTATATTTATCGATGAGCCATTCGGGGGTGTCAATGAGGACTTTGTTGGTACGGGTGCTAATGCGGGCACGTCGTCGTCGTCTGCTTCGGCTACAGGGGCGAGTGGAAGTGGAGTTGGGAGTAGAGAGAATGTGCAACCGACATTGTCCGAGTTGATTAGGACGAGGCTGAGTAATGTGGCACTTTGTTTGTATAATTCGTTGAAAGTATTGGAAGAGGGCGAGAAAGATGGAGAAGAAAAGAAGAAGGAGCAAGAGGAACAGCAGAAGGAAAAGTTGAAGGCGTTGGTCAGTGCCGTTGAGGATGAGAGGAAGGCGCTTAGCTTGAGAAGAGCGATTGTGGCTAGGAGGAGGGAGTTGTTGAGTGAGTTGAGTGTGAGAAAGGAGAAGGAGGAGACTAGCAGGAGGGCTGAGCAGAGTAGGAAGGAGAAAGAAGAGGAAGCGAAGAAGGCGAGAGATGAGATGAGGGCGAAGGAATTGGAAAGGAACAGGAAGGAGAGAGAGAACATCAGGATTGCTGAAGCGAAGAAGTATGCTCAAGGATTGTTGGAGACTGGCGTTATCAAGAGTGATGATTTGGAGGTGGGCTTTTGTTTAATTCTCGGTTTGTGATGGTACTGATTTTTCTCTTTTTTTAAAAATTTTATAGAGGATGGAGAAGATGGCCAACTTTGACACCGAAAACTTGATCAGTCTCCAGGTGGAGCAACTCGAGAAGGAAAAGAAAGAGATGAACCACCGTTTGCGTGTTGTCTCCAAACGTGTCGACCATCTCGAGCGTGCTTTCCGAAAAGAAGAACGTCCTTTGCTTGCTCAGGACTACGAGCGCCAACAGCTTGCCGATCGTCAAACCTTTGATGCTGTCCAAATTGCTCGCAAAGAAACAACTAGAGCCACCTTCAAGGAAGATATGGTTACGAAGACTCGTCTATCGAGGATGATGGATGATTTCAAAGCCAGGAAGGAACTCTTGCTTGCGAAGAAGGGTGAAGACTTTGCCAAGAAGAGAGCTGCAGCACTTGGGAAGATTGAAGAGGAGAAGGAGAAGAGAACAAAGGCTTTCCTTGCTGCCGAAGAAGCAGAGAGGAAGAAGAGAGAAGATGAAGAGCGTGTTCGCAGGGAGAAGGAGGAAGAGCTGGAAAGGATTGAAACCGGTATGTGGATTTTTCCATCTACTGATATATCTGCTAATTTCTTCCTACAGAGCGCCTTGAGGAAGAAGAAAGAATTCGCGCAGAGGAAGAAGCCGCTGTAGCTGCAGAAGAAGCCGCAAAACGCGAGGCCGAAGAGAAAGCCAATGCTTTACGCAAACAAAGGGAGGCGGAACGTGCTGCTACTGCCGAACAAGTTCGTTTACAACAACAGAGGGAAGAAGAGGCCGAAGAACGCCGCAGGGTACGTGCATTGGAGAAGAAGTCAACCTCCTCTGCCTTTGGACCGTCGAAGACTGCTACTACCGATGGCGGTAACGTCTGGAGACGAAGCAATCTTTCTTCTACTGCGACGTCTGGTGGTCCGCCTACGCCTACGCGTGCTAGCAACAACGTTACTCCACCTCGTACGGAGAGCCCTGCGCCTGGAGCTGGGAAATACAGGCCTGGAGCGTTTAGTGCTGCAGCAGGAGGAGGAGGAGCGGGTGGTGGTGGTGGTGGTGGTGGATGGAGAGCCAGAGAGGAGGCGAAGAAGGCTGAAGGGGCTGGTGGTAATGCAGCTTCGCCACGACCTGCTTCCCCAGCACCCGCAAAAGCTGAGACTCCAAAGGACGACGATGGATTCCAAGTCGTTGGTTCCAAGAAATCAGAGGGTGTCTGGCGTCCTCGGAGACTCCAAGGCCGTTAAAACATGTTGTAGATTTTTTTGTATTTTGCTACAGGCCGAACTCTATGCTATCCTATGTTTTATGTTCTACTTATATACTTTGAGTCATGCCATAGCTTTGATATGAGCAAAGAGACTCAGAGACTATCAAAGCGGTGCGAGGATGCCGGTAGTCTTCATTTACGAAATTCCCACAGTAACCACTAAATTTCCTTGCCGTCGTCCAACGTCGAGTCCAGTACTGGCCTCTGCTCGTCGTCGGAAACGCTGCTGAGCCCTTTTTGTGCATTTCTTCTATGGAATCGCACCCTCACCACTCAGCCGTACGCCGTAGTTCCTCCTCTTCAGCCATAGACCTCACCGGCACTCCTTCTGGCATCGGTTCTCGTCCACCGTCTCCTGCGTTGGACCCCTCGGATCGCTTTACGCGAAGAAGAACAAGCTGGGGAAAAGTAGACGTCGGGCAGGATCCCCTTCGTCTAGAGATACCTTCATTTGAGGCTGGAAGCTCAAACACAGCAGTTTACCCTGTCCTTGCAAACAACGAAGACCCATTCAACGATTCTCCAACGGATGCACATCTCTCTTTTGCCCGTGAACATCCTTATCTCAATAACCGACATTACGAGCATCCGCAGGACATCACATACACTTACTCCACTCACCATTCAGGTCCTTCGACAGCTTCACTGATTGCCGGAAACGCGCTGGAGATGGAAGGAAATAGAGAAGACGACGAGGCGAGGTTGACCACGAATATGTCGAGGAATCCCACGGAACAGAGGTGGCACGATGCAGACCCTGAGACGAGCGTTGGCAGTACGCCACGGAGGAGAACTGTTCGTTACAGCGTTTCTCCGTCGCCTCTGAGGAGTACAAGTAGTGCCATCAAATCCATGTCGAAGAGTCTACGTCGTGCTTCCTTCCGGGTCGTCAATCTCGCAAACAATGGACTAGAGAACCAGGTACGGTTAGAGGGTGAAGATGGAGTGCCTAAAGAAGATGAGCAGTTGCCGGATTTGAGCAAGAGCTTGCCTATCCGAGGGCGCACATTGGGTTGTTTTGGTCCATACAGCAAAGTACGGTTAAATTTGTACGAGTGGTTGATGCATCCGTGAGTGTCTATGTTATCGTCTCGGTTGTGTGGTACTGACGTGTCTTGTAAACCAGATGGACGGAGCCTGTTATCCTTCTCTTCATTATTCTTAATGCTGTGATTTTAACATTTCAGTCCGCTCGTTCAATAACTTTACCGGAAGGCGAAGAACCTCCTCGAACGCGAGGTTATTTTCATACCTGGGAAGACTGGGCGTTATTTTTTCTCTTTATCATATTTACGTGCGTTCATCCTTTCCTTCGTGTTTTCATCTTTCTAAATATCTTCTTCAGCCTCGAAGCCTTTGCTCGAATATGTGTCAACGGTTTCCTGTTCGATCCCGAAATACCCACTTCTTCCCTCTTTACCTCACCATTTTCCAACGCTCCTTCACATTCCATCGTATCCCCCCATCCTACCGCTGACGGGTCAGATTTGAACCGTCAAGGCTCGCTTTCTCAATCTGGAGGCCCTCTTGCTCGTGGCCTATCACTTACCCAACGACTGTCAAGATTCAACAAGAACGTCAGACGTCCCTTCGAACTAGCCAACTCCATCCAATTACCCGACCACCACCCACCTAGTACCTCCGCCTCCGCTCCTTCCACCGTTATCAACGAAAAAATCAAACACGTCGCCTCAGCCTCTCGTCAAATCATCCGAGAACCAACCCAACCTACATTTCTTTCCGCTGCTTTTCACTCGGATACCAAAAACCCCGGCGAAGCGCTGTCTTTACCTTTTCGACTCAACATCACGGAGGTGAACGATAAAACTATGCGAAATGTTCCTTATCTCCGACAAAGTTGGGGTAGGATTGATTTCGTCGCTATCGTGAGCTTTTGGGTAACGTTTGTGTTGGCGATGACGGGGCTGGAGCGAGGGCAATATCATATTGGGGTGTTTAGGGCCATGAGTGTGATTAGGACAGCGAGGTTGTTGGCCATCACCTCTGGGACAACTACGATCATGCACTCGTTGAAGACTGCCAGGCCTTTGCTGGCCAGCGTGGCCTATTTTGTAGTTTTCGCAATGGTGTTGTTCTCGTGAGTACACTCGCTCTTTCATTGCCATTGCGACTGATCTCGTCGTGCTCCAGAATCATCGGTATTCAGTCATTCAACGGGTCCCTTCGTCGCTCTTGCTTTCTCTTACCAACTGATGGAGAAGATGAAATCCAGCTTTCTCAGTTTTGTGGTGGATTTATCGACGATACGACGCTGCAAGTCAGGACCTATCTTCACCAGGATGGTCAGCCTTCGGATAGTGATGCCAAGGGCTACATCTGCCCTCTTGGCCAGGTGTGCAGAGTACGTGGTGTCAATTAAACGCCCGTTGCAGCTTCTCATGCATTCTCTTTTTAGGTTGATAGGAATCCGGAAGACGGTATATCCAGCTTTGACACGATATATTATGCCATTCTCCAGATTGTTATCGTTGCAACAGCGAACGGGGTGAGTTTCATCTTTCTTGACATCAGTACCCGCCGATCTCTAATCATCTTTTTCTGCTTCTTCTCTCAGTGGACACCGTTGATGTACAGTATGATAGATGCCGAATTCTTCATCTCGAGCTTGTTCTTCATCATATGTGTCATCGTTCTGAACTTTTGGCTCATCAATCTGTTTGTCGCCGTCATAACCAACACATTCTCCGCCATCAGATCTGAGACTAAGAAAAGTGCTTTTGGAGCTGCACCGTAGGTTTCTTCAAGCTGTATCTCAATCTGACCTTACCTGTTCGTTACCACAGACTTCCGAACCTCGCAGACGATCAAGATGACGGCTGGTCCGGTACTGAAGGACGCAAAACTCAACACAACTGGGTCAAGACCTTTTACGAACACAGTCGCTGGATATTTGTCATCTTCGCTCTCACCTCCCTAGTCCTCCAAGCGACGCGTACCGCCAACGTCTCGGAAACCCACGAACAAATCATGCACATCGGCGAACTAGCCATCACACTTCTTTTTGACGTGGAAATCGTCATTCGTGGGTTGGCTACGTTGCCAGATTGGAGAACCTTTTTCTCATATGGGAATAATTGGTTGGATTTGATATTGGCAATTGGTTCGAGTGTGATACAGATTCCTGTTATCAGGAATTCGTCTGTGTATCCGTGGTTTACAATTTTTCAATTGGCGAGGTTTTATAGGGTTATCTTGGAGGTGCCGAGGATGAGACCTTTGTTGGTGGGTTTTGCTTTCGTCTGATTGAACATGGTTCAGTATCTGATGTTCTCCTTTAGCTCTCTGTATTTGGAAACATGTACGGTCTGATCAACATGTCCCTGTTTCTCATCTTGATGAACTACATTGCTGCACTGGTCGCTGTGCAAGTTCTTCGAGGTGATCTGGGGTCTGACACG
Source organism: Tetrapyrgos nigripes (assembly GCA_013368315.1). Classification (NCBI taxonomy): domain Eukaryota; kingdom Fungi; phylum Basidiomycota; class Agaricomycetes; order Agaricales; family Campanellaceae; genus Tetrapyrgos; species Tetrapyrgos nigripes. Next base: position 53,000 of record JAACJM010000162.1, on the reverse strand, counting down.
AACATGAATTTTAAGGAATTGTTCAATTCCTTCTTGGCCATGTACCAAGTTATGTCTTCTGAAAACTGGACCGATATCTTGTATTCCACTGGCCAAGCCGAACAGAAGCTATCACAGACGGTTCTTGTCCTCATCCTTTTCAGTGTATGGGAGCTCTTTGCCAATTGTAAGTTGATCGCAACTCTGGTGATATCCGCAGTGTACTGACAAATCTGCAGTCATCATCTTGCAAATGTTCGTCGCCGTCATCAACGAGAACTTTGAAGTCGCGGAAGAACAAAAGCGGTCTAGGCAAGCTTCACGTTATTGGGCTTCCCATCAGATACAGACTGGAAGGGCTACTTGGTTGCGGAGACTGAACCCCTATCGTTGGGTGAAGCCTAACCCTGTCAAAGTCAAAGTGGAGAACTTGCCTTCAAATTTGGTGTTGTCTATACAGCAGGATTTGGTTCAGGATTATCGTGCCTCTTCTCCTTTAGCAGGTGGATTTGACGTATGCATGCCATCTTGCTTGCTGTGATTCAAAGCTGACAGACCCTTATCTGTAGGAACGTGCAACAACAGGAAGCTCTACTCGGAGGGGTGTCCGTCATTATACGACGAAATCTTTGTCGGCGTTGCAGAAGCTCTTTGCTGGGGATGAGAAGAATAATGATGTACCATTGGCGACGTTGAAGCATTCTCGTAGCGATACCTTGGGAGCCCTTCGTGATGAAGAGACGGAACGTCACTTGTGCGTCTTTTATGATCTTGCTCTTTCTAGCTAACTAACATTGCATCAGGGAGCTACTTGCCTCAATGAACAATGTCACAGTCGCTGCCGATGACATCAACGATGCGATTTACGAACGCCGTGCACAGAAAGCTGACTTTATACGCGAGCACCCTTCCTACGACAAGACCTTTTGGATTTTTGATCAGAACAATTTCTTCCGGAGGTTCTGCCAGAAACTTGTCCAACCTGCTCATGGAGAACGTATTTTTGGGACACCTCATTCACCTTATGCACACCCTGCCTTCCAGTTCCTCATCCTTCTCGCTGTCATTGGTGGAGTTGTCACAGAAATCATCGCTACCCCTATATATCGTCGCAATTATTATGCCCAGTTTGGCAAGATACGAGGGGCATGGTTTGACATCGCTGAGGGGGCATTCACGCTTACTTTGATGCTGGAGTTTTTCATCAAGATATGTGCAGACGGTTTCGCTTTCACGCCGAACGCATATATTCGCAGTATCTGGAACATCATCGACTTTATCATCTTAGCAGGCATTACCTTGAATGTCGCCACTTCCTTGATATTCATTGGAGGTCTTACCCGGTTCACTCGTTCTCTCAAAGCACTTCGTGCTCTTCGTCTCATTACCCTGTTCAACTCGATGAGGGTTGCCTTCCAGTCGTTGATAATATCCGGCGCTAGTCGTATCCTGGATGCAGCTGTTCTTGCTATACTGTATATCATTCCATATGCAGTATGGGGGCTCAACATCTTCGCTGGCACGATGAAGGAATGCAATGACGGGGATGCTTCAGGTATCAGCGACTGCGTCAACGAGTACGACGCCTCGATATTCGATGATAACCAGTTCACCTTCTTGGTTCCCCGAGTATGGACGGATCCAGCACCATCTACCATTTATTCTTTTGATGACTTTCGTTCGTCTTTACTCATCCTGTTCGAAATTGTCTCTTTAGAAGGATGGATTGATGTCTTGAACATTGCGACGAGTATAGCTGGAAGGGACGCACAGCCGGATACCAATGCATCAGAGTGGAATGCCATTTTCTTCCTCATTTACCACTTGATTGGAGGTGTAGTGATCTTGACCCTCTTCGTCAGGTAAGCTCCTATGCTTCTTCGTCGTTAAACTGAATAAATAACTCTTAAATCTCTTTATAGTATCATCATCGGAAACTTCAGTTCCAGAACAGGGACTGCTTTTCTGACTCAATCTCAAAAAGAGTGGATTGACCTCCAGAAACTCTTCAAACGCCAAAAGCCTTCCAAGAGACCGAAAACACGACCTACAAGTGCCATTCGTAAATGGTGCTTTGACCGAGCGATTCACAAACATGGCTGGTGGTCGAGGAGTATGACGTTCTTGTTTGTTCTGCATGTGCTGGTATTGATGTATGTGTCCTCATGTAGCTTTTGCTCAAACGATCTCTGACTTTGTTCTATAGGACTCAAACCTACAGTACCATTGCAGTTGCTGATATCTTGCGAAGTGAGCTGCACGTTCCGCCGACGAATTCGTCCTTCTTATCCCTGCTTTAGATGACTTCTTCCTGGTGATTACTTGCATATACATCGTCGACGTGATCGTCCGTTTCGTGGGTCTCGGCTGGACGAGTTATCGTGCAAATGGCTGGAATTTGTTCGATATTTTGGTCACGGTTGGTTCCTTTGCGACGACGCTGATTGTACGATTTGGACAAAACGGTTTTGTTGCCCAGCAACTTCAGAAGCTGTTCCTTGTCAGCATTGCCTTCAAGCTGGTTCAGCGAACAAATAGTCTCAATAAATTGTTCAAGACGGCTGTGTGAGTATTATTCTTATCTCATTACCGCGGGTCTGGACTGACAATCTGAGCAGGGCGAGCTTGCCATCGATTGTGAGCTTGTTGATCCTGTGGTTCATCTTCTTTATGTTCTTCGCCATCCTCTACGTCGAAGTATTCGGGTTAACCAAGTGGAGCACTGGGGAAACAAGGACACAAAATTACTCGACAGTTGGTTCAGCATTGGTAATGCTGGCTTTCATGAGTACAGGGTTCGTCGAGTTTTAACTGTTTTGGCGCTGGATTTTTTGCTGATACAGGCTATAGTGAAGGGTGGAATCAGTATATGCACAATTAGTATGCATTTATTGTTCTACCAAACCTTGAAGTGTCTGATTCCTTTTTAGTGCCAGAGTTTACCCAACATGTACAAACTCGTCACCGACTGAACCAGATTCTGACTGCGGTAGCGTCGGGTGGGCATTTACTCTGTTCATCGCTTGGAACATCCTCAGCATGGTAAGTGATTATACCTGTGGAAGGTGTAGCATGACTGACTTTGCGATGCAGTATATATTCGTCAACTTATTTACTGGTAAGCCTTTCACTCTGTTTGTTACCAGGTTTGGGTAATATCGCTGACCGTGCACTTGCAGGTGTGGTTGTCGATAGTTTTTCTTATGTCTTCCAAACGTCCGGAGGGTCAAAATCAATTACTCGGGAGCAAATGCGTGCCTTCAAGAAGGTCTGGGCAGGGTTTGCCAATCCCAAGACTGGCTATCTTGAACGAGGCAACTTTGTCCCGTTCTTTGGCGTACGTCCTCTCTGTATTTCTATGATCTTTGATGCTGATCATGGTTCCAGAAATTGAGCGGTGTCTTTGAAGTTCGCATATACCCTGTCGACTACAGCATTCCCAACATCTTGGCCGCCTGCAGAATGTCTTCCGATTCTTCATATACCTGGCCTCCACCTCGCGTTGTCGATGACGTCGACCTGAGCAAATTGGACACGGCCCTGAATGGTATTGACTACGCTGCCATTCGCAAACGCAGGGCGATATACACTCGTCTCTACCACGAAGCTACTATCGCACATCAACCTGGTCGCGGGATCTCGTTTACGGAGATGTTGCTTCTGTTGGCACACCATAAACTTATTGTGGATCATGAAGCCTTAGTGTGAGTTATGACTGGCATATACATGTTTGGAGCCCGAACTGATGATTCGCTCTGTCAAAAGGCTGAGTGACCTGGTTGCGCGGACTGAGACAAACAAGCTGGTCACCGATTTGGTCAACCTGGACCGTGTCCACTCGTTGTTGAAAACGATATCTCATCGAAGAAGGTTCCTTAAGCATCTGCAGTGTCGGCAAGCGGAACAATTTGGATCCCAAGGTAAGTTTCTTTCACTCATGGTGAGCGGGATCCCCTTTCTGACGTTTCCTTTTTCTTTGGAAAGAAATACCTTCCATTATCGTGGATGCTATGCCATCTACGCCTCCACACACTACTCGGGATATATCTTCTCTGGGTTTTGATTCTGTTCCCAATAGTCCGCATCACTCCCCGAGTCCGTCCATGTCAATAGACCGGAACTCGACCTCGGCGTTACAGAGGAGCAAGCGACTGAGCGATGTCAGCCGGCTCTCTACTGACCTCGGGAGATATCCGTACGTTCTAAGCCTTTGACTTTTGGTGTGGATGCTCACCTTGTTCGTTCATAGACGTGACTCAATTATTGAGGATGATCCACAACTGGTGTTATCTTCCATGCAGAATTCGATGTGGGGAGGTGAGCTCTTTCTTCCTCCTAACCCTTATCCTAGTGCTGACTAGCTTCGTTTTCCACCAGATTTAATGTCTGAAGCTGTACAGGAAGAAGAGAAACGATAGTCTTGTGTGGAATTAGAGGATGGGTCAGATTGTTTGTTATGGTCTTGAGTTGTGGATACATATGTTTTCAATTATCGTACATCTCTTCACTCTCATTTGGACATCCGGACTTGCATTGTACCATTATTGCTCGTATTACTTACCTTTACATAGTTGTATAGGACATCATTAGTAGATCTATCAAATCTGTAACTACTTTCTACTTGCTCAATGCTTCACTGCACGGATCACCCCGAGCACTATCTTAGACTCGAACTCGAACCAGTCGCTGCGTAAAACTTTCATCACACATCTCACGACTTGGCCATGGACCGGGCTTGGAGTTTCCCAGTCGCGCTTGTTCCAAACTTCATCGACCAATGGGCAGCTGTCCGCCAGGGATCGGATATAGATTGAAGGCAAGACCTTCCGTCCAGTAATGCGACATTTGGTGCTATCCAGCTGCAGATTCCCAGCCAAAGCAAGGTGTCGAGCTGAACGGACGATATCTTAGTTCCCCATGCTTGATGAAATCCATGGTCGAAAAAGGATCTATTCTTCGCTGGCGATAGGATTGGGAATCCCTGACGAAGAGAAGGGTTTCGAGGGAGATGCGCACGCGTGAAGGAAGTTCAGAAGAGTCTGAGTACATAAGCGTGGCCAATTCTCAATCTGTTCCTCTCTCAATCTGCTGCAACAACTCACCCAATATCTGCCATCCTATCCGACTCACAGCCTCGAATCATGCCACACAGCGAACAGTAAGGCACGCGCAGACGCATCTTGTCCCTTGAAGTACAGACAGCAGTTTGACTTTGACAGAATGCCCTGAGCAGGAACACTTATTATTGCGGTCTCCTTAACCCTCTTTCTTATACCCTTGTCACCCCGACTCGATTCCCGACATGGAGCAAAACACTCCACCCATCACAGAGTTACGTGCGGAATGACAAGTTGACCATATTCTGGACAAACTACCCAGGTCATCATACTCAGAACCAAACTCCTCTGCCGATGAAGCTGAAGATTCGTCGTCATCGTCTTCGCTACCTCCACTGCTGCAACGGGCAATGGAGGAATTGAAGCAATATTTCAACAAGCTCGAGCCAGAGCAACTCCGAGTCTCTGTACTACCGAAGATGAGGAAGGTGATGGATTTGGAACGCGCTAATAGTAACCAAAGGGCTGAATTTCCGGGAATTTGACAACATACCATTTTTTCCCTGAAGCTCGTGCTTTTCGTGCTAGTCGTGACTCGTCATGCGGAGTTGTGGCGGACCACCTTTCGTCTTGCATGGCCTCATGCTGCCATCTATTCACGCTTTCGGAATCGCATAATACCAAAGGTGGTCCGTGTTCCAATACAACTGGCCGTTGACGAATCTGTTGATGCGGCTGGTATATGTCACAGCATCCTCATGGGTCTCCCGGCTGAAGATAGTGTGGATATCGAACGTCTCAGGGATGTTATCGGTACCGAGGTCAAAAGTCTTCGTCAAAGACATAACTTATGGGCAAGTTATTTCTCAACGTTCCTCGGTGACCTGTATGGAAGATACGAGAGAGTTGAAGGTGATATGCTGGATCTCTAGAACAATTGTAGCACAGACTGCATCGTGATTATGATTATACAGATTATATACTAAGGAATGGCCTAATCTCAAGTTTCTGCTACTTAGAAAAGAAAGAAAAGTTTGACTCGAAGGCGTGCACTCGCAAGCGGCGCTACTTTTACCAATATATGATGAAAATCCACAAACTTATCCCTTCAGACCAACTTTCCGACGACGTTTTGACTGTGCTGCTAGCCTACTAGTAGTTTTGAAGTCTGCTCCTTGTACAATGCCTAATTAATCCTCCGCAGACAAATACCTAAGCCTATACTTTATCCCTCTACCCTCCAGCAGCAGCTCTGCCTCTACTTCTTCGGGAACTCGATCTTTGAGTCCTAGGGCTCCTAGCGGATCGGATGATCCGGCGCCATCCGAGCGATTGCTGCTTCGGATTCGGATGCGGATGGTGCTCCTCCTCCTCCTCCATCCGACGGATAGCATCCGACCAATCCGACGGTAATCTGCGGATGGAAAGCCCAACACTGGAAGTTTCAGAAACACTATATAGTACTATTACCGAGTAGAGAAATACACAAAAATAAATAACGGCCGCAACCAGTAGTATGTGTGGCTTCAACAGACAGCATTAATCCTTCATGGCGCTGACTGGTTTGAGTGTTTCGCGAACGCTGGCGCTCCGATATTGAAGGCGTGGTGTCAGGTCTGAAACCTAGACACATACTTTTCTATTCTTTAATTTATTATCTTTTCTCTCCAGCTCATATCCTTGGTTTATTTTCTGTTACTCTTTTGCATTCCTTGGCCGCCACCATGTTGTTTATCTTATCTGTATGTCATGTGATCGTAGATATACTATATAAGGGAAGCAGAACTCATCCGGCGATCATCCGTCAGATGCTCGGATACCATCCGGCGGATGCGGATTGGGATTTGCAGACCACCCATCCGAGCGGATGGCATCCGAATCCGACACAATCCGATCCGATAGGAGCCCTATCTTTGACTCAGATTACGTACATTCCTCGGGCGTATTTAGCTGGGGTTATGGGGAATGGGAGCAGGAAAATGCAGACAGACACAGAGTCAGTACAAGAATAAGACCAGTATATATAAAATCAAGACAAGATGGCAATGCGCGAAGAGAAGTAGTTCGTATGTAGGTTAGTTTATACAAAAATTAATTCATGTAGAGCGTGCGTGTGAAATAATTTTTGTACAAACTAACCTACATATGTAGAAGGAAGGAAGTTCTGAGTAAGCGGCGCTGTTCCCCTCTTTCTGAGGTTCGTCTCAATCCGTTGCAAATCTGTGGCTCTAACTCGCCCAAAATCTGCCATCCTATCCAACGCACAGCCTCGAATCTCAATCATGTCATGTAACAGCATGCTACACAGATCCACCCCATCAAACTGCTGTAGTATGTACTTAGACTCAAAACGAGGCGCCTATCAATGATAAAAAGGCTACGACTTGTGGGAAGTAGAACATCAGGAACACTTATCACTGCGGTCTTCTTAAACCTCTTGTCTCTGCCCTCGACACTCCGATTCACGACATGGACCAGAACACTCCCACCATCGCCACAGAACTACGTCCTGAACAAGTTGACCAGATTTCGCACAACCCACCCAGGCCTTCATACCACCTAGCATCACTGGACGCTTCTGCTTCTACTGATGCAGATTCGGATTCGTCGTCATCCTCATTGTCTCCGCTACCTCCACTGTTGCAATGGGCAATGGAGAGATTGAAGGAATTATTCAACGAGCTTGAGCCAGAGCAACTCTGAGTCCTTGTACTACCGAAGATGAGGAAGCTGGTGAGACGCGCTGAAAAAACCAAAGGGCTAGATTTCCGGGAATTTGACGAGTTTGCACAACTCTTGGGGAGACTAGTGGCTGTAAAAGAGAGAAGAAGTGAGGCTTCATTGACTATGTTATTTGGGGGTTTACTAACATTATCTTTGCTTGTCTTTCATTCTTATCATTTATCATTTTTTCCAGGTAAACTACCACTTGTTCGTTACCTGCCTTGTATCCCCGACCTTCAACCTTCCGAAGTCAATGGACCTGCTTCATCTGAATGGCTATCAATGTTAGTGCATCTTTCCAAACCTCCCACCTTGTCTGATGTCCCGTCTAGGTTTGTGCATTCAGACATACCATCTGTTTGCATCGAAGACTATAACGCATGCTGCAATATCTGTCTCGAAGATTTCGAAGAACCAGCACTGGCACCAGAGTTTCAAGTTGATGATGGCATGGATGACGTGGAGCCAGAAGATGACAGGACTCCTAAACCATTGAGAAAGTTGATATGTGGGCATGTTTTGCATGTTAGTCTACCCCTTTACTTTCACATTACATTGCTCTCAGCTGTCCGTCATGATTGACCATATGATATTTTCAGGAAGAGTGCTTACCCATGTTCCAAAACAACAATTATGACAAAATGTTCGAATGCCCTGCATGCCGCACACAAGTCTGGACCTCCCCGCATGACCCAGAGCAATTTTCGCTTCTCTCGGATGAGTTTCCTCGCGATGCCAATTACTATGACACTCTTCCACCATGGGAGAGGATACACCAGCAACTATCGGACTGGGCTATCTTGTTGTCTACCAGCCAACTTGATGCTGACCTTGATAGTACTACTCATGGGCACCAGGTCAGCAATAGAGCTTTGCATATTTGGACTAGTCAGACCTATGGGAGATATATTCATTCCAAGATGACAGATAGCACCAGGGGAGTGGTGGATTGCTTATTTGTGGAATGGAGAATGGCACGGATGATCAACACTTCCCTTTTCAAAGGGGACCATAGCGATGCAGGTAGCATGTTGAGAATGCTTTCGGATGCCCTCAGTCTGAAGGGTGTGCCTCGTTTATTGGTGGTGTTGGACAAGCACTTTGCAGATCAGTGCCATTGGGTGGTGCACAAGTTCTCGTTACTTGATGGTGCTCTGACAACATACCATTTTTTCCCTAAAGATCGTGCCTTTCAAGCCAGTCATCCTACGGAGTTGTGGTGGTCCGCCTTTCGTCTTGCATGGCCTCATGCTGCCATCTATTCACGCTTTCGGAATCGCATAATACCAAAGGTGGTCCGTGTTCTGATACAACTGACCATTGACGAATCTGTTGCTGTGGCTGGTGTATATCACAACATCCTCATGGGTCTCCCAGCTGAAGATAATGTGGATATCAAACGTCTTAGGGATGTTATCGGTACCGAGGTCAAAAGTCTTTGTCAAAGATGTAACTCATGGGCAAGTTATCTCTCAACATTGTTCAGTGACCTGTATGAAATAGATGAGAGAGTTGAAAGGGACAGGTAGTACAGACTGCATATACTAAGGAATGTCCTATCCCAATCCCAATCCCATTCCCATTTCCAACCCCAACCCTTGACAGAACACGTTTGTGTCTATGTTGTTTGCAGAAGCAGGAAATCGGCTAATGAGTGTGTGTGTAGCTCTGAATCTACAAGTTCTGGGTAAGTTAACTAAGGGTCCCTCAGTCCAGTGACTCTTCAGAGCTTCAGATTGATTCTAAACCAGTATATCTGACGGTCAGCACGTCATGTATCTCCTGAGCAACGCAATAACGGGCAAGTACCAACACCCACATTCATGATCTGCCACTTTCGTTCGTCGGAGTGAATTATAAGAGATGACCTCTGGAGCAAAAAAGCTTAAGGATAAAAAAAGCTCAAGATTGTGGTGGGCACTGCTGATACGCGTCCATGTTTCTCCGCATTTCCAAGCTTCATTCTGACGATGAGCAATAAAAGGTCTGTTAGTCAATCTGGTCAACCCAGGATATCAGGTCCAACATGTCCAGCACTACTAGTACTGTCGTCAAGTACGCACTCATCGGGCTCTCTGCCGTTCATTCTGTGCCTGCCATTGGTACTGCCCAAGGTTATGGTTCCAGTGCGTGAAACCCTGTCCACAGGTTCTGCTGTGGCTCATTCACAAAACAGAGACCACTGGTCATGGAAATGTGGCTCCTCAGGTCCCTTCGTCCAATGTGAAACTTGTTGTACGTGTTGGCACTAGTTCTGTCTTCGTGTATCTCATTCATTCTCAATGGAACATAGACGTGGTTCAGTGACAGCACCCCTCGTGTTCCAGTTGAACTCTGTCTATGAGGTTACCAGCTACTGGTCAACTATTCCTCTTGCTGAAGATCAACACAGATAATACCACTACTTTTTCGAGTACCATATGGGTATTCCAGGAAAATATTACGTGAACCAAACCAGCGGATGAGAGGTTTCTCCGGCTCAACTAAGTAAGGGACTCTCATCCACTCAACTGAGTAATGTGACTCTGCTCGGCCTGCGTAAATCACACAGAACTTGTAGAATTTGTTGAAATTCAACCCCAGATAGAAATACGATAAATCTAGGTATATCAGTAGTCTGGTGCAAACCTATAGGCGCGGGCAGCGCTGAAAAGTCACCAGATCCTCTCACGAGCAATTTCCTTTCATTTTCGCTCCTACTTCCACTCAAAGAATATATATTATTTGATAAATCTTTAGTGTAAACATTTCTGAGTCTACATGCCAAAAATTACGAGCGGAAACGAAGCAGAACTCGCAAAAATGCCCGAAGTCCATTTCCGTGTCAACACAGCCACTCCCGATTCAATCTTTTGGTTGCGCTTTTCTCCCCTCCCTGAGTAGTACTTCTAGTCTACATCTCAAGCCAAAATTTTTGACTCATTTTACCCTGCTCTAACTACATATATCTAAGAAAAGTTGGAGTAATTTGGTGCAGAAATGCGCTGGCCTTTGCATTGCCGGCGTTGATTATGTAATAACTTTGCAGCACTGCCCGCGCTGCGAGATTACTATAAGACTAATATGTCAGTGGCTCACCTCTGTCTCGTAATAGCAAAGACAGAGGTGTCCTAAGGTATTATAAAGGTATATATAGTAGTCTACACGTGGACCATGAATGAGAAAAGAAAAAAAAGAAAGGAAATAATCGTAAGTAACCGTAACGCGTCAACGCGTCAACCCCTATTCACGGTGTACGTTCGTTATACTCCGACAGAATTCCCCTTGCTGTCCTGATTATCGTAGCTGGACTTGATGTCGTTATCAATTTCGTGGTTGACCGTGACGAAGACTTGAGTCTGCTCAAATCTGTTCGAGAGGGGATATCCATCCGGACTCTCGGTCGCGCCAGGGTTACTTGACAAGTCAGTCCTCTGACGAGAATTGAGTGTAGTGAGCAGTGAATTGATATATAATTTGGAAAGAACTGTCGTCAAACTTGGTCAAGAGGCGCGTAGAGATAGAGGAAGAGAGGAAAACACACGCACTGACTTGAAAAGTGATGTGGGCGCCGTTAACCTGTAAATGATGGTCAGAAAACATGACTGGAGTCGGTACCGGTTGTACTGACGTTACCCATGGTGAGATAGCAAACAAGATCCATAATGGCGAAAATTGTAGTCAAAGAGCCGGTTTCCATCGTCACTAGGGAACTCGGGTATCAGGATGATTTACCACGCGGAGAAAAGTTTCGGAAGACTCACTTCGAATGATACGGTCAATCACTTGGTTGCTTTGGTTGATACCTGACTTCCGGCTCCTCTGAGGGCTTTATGTCAGCATGCTGGTTATAAAAAGTTGAACCAGTACTTACCAAGTAAAAAATCAAGATAACGGTGATAGTAATGTCAGCCGTAGCGGTGGCGATGAGCCAGACGATTGCACAGGTCTTGAATGCATCGAAATCGGCGAAGGTGACTTGCGCAAGAATGACGGACAAGGCGATGGAACCACCTGCATATTGAGTAAAAGAATATCAACGATAAATAAAGCTTGAGCTCGTCTAGCACGCACCAAGACCGACGAATGACAGCAAGGAAATTAGAGCAGTCGCCGCAGTGTACCCTGTGAGCTTTTGGACACGCCACGCGAAAAATATTTGCACGATAGTTCCGACGCAACCAGTTAAACCTCGATCTACAATTCATGAATTATACCCAGTCATTCAATAACTCTGAGGAATGTAGCAGGCTGATACTCACTGATTCCAAAGGCTGGTACAATCATCCAATTAATTTCTCAGTGCTTTATCCCAAAATTGTAGTAGCGCACTTACCCCATCCAGCTTTCGCAGCGCTCTCAGGGAAACCTGAACAACAAAGAACCTCAGTTCAATGAGACACTTCCTGCACAGCTACGAGGGAAACGCACCAAATTGAGAAACGAGACACTTGTATAAGAATTCAAAGTCCAATGCGACTATAGCGGTGTCGAATACGAGCAGAGCGAGTAGCTTCAGAAGACAAGTGTAAGTTGGAGGCACGTAGTGTGGTGAACAGCTTGCAAGTGACGTACAACGTACTTCGTCCACCACTTGTCATCCTTGTACAATTTGAAGTAGAAGTACATCTGTCCAAAACCGTTAACTTCATCTGTTCATTCTGTACTGGGACAGATTGGACTGACTTGAGTGAGTGAAACACCGTAAAGGATCATCGCGAAGAGAATTCCGATGAGAGATGGTCCGTAGCTGGGAAGCATGAATAGCAGTGAGTAATTTTTGCCGATAAGGAACTCGTGTAAGATCAGACTTACATAGATTCTACGACCTTAGCAAGGGCAATCTGGTCAGCCGTAGGTGGCGGGATTGCAACAGATGCCCCTGCTCGAGCGACAAGTGTCATACCGTATGAAGAATCCATGGTCTTAGGCCCAGCACAAATGAGAACAAACGAGCGAGGAGCTGGGTATGGCCTGCTGATGATTAACATGACTTACTTATATTGAGTGTATAACCGATCTGAGCCAGTAGGTCATAAAACCATCGAGAACGGTCAAGAGATCGATCATATTGGTCATGTATTGAGGTCGGACGCCGTATGCGTCAGTCTTCAGAGGACTTCCGTTCGCACCTAGAGGCGAAGCATCGCCAGAAAAAGTCTATGGGCCTGCAGGTAATTGGAGACCTAGTACTGTCAATGCGTGATTGAAAAGCGACTTCTTTGCGACCAGGGGACCAGGGGGTTTCGACTTGGAAGGTTAAGATCAAGCCAAACAAATTTTACTACAAATTGACGTATTGGCGGTTATGCGGAAATAGCACCGACTTAGTAGCCGCGGAGGTGTTGCTCAGGAGCGACAAGTATAGCTTGCGGTATAGTTTCAAGGGCCGATTCATAAATGCATAAAGGCTGGTATGTACATCTCTATCGTAGATTGTTCCCAGATTGTTCTCAGTGGAATAGGTTACTCGTATCTCGGGGAAATTATATCCTTTTCTGTCAATGCGGCAGACTCGGCACCAAGCACAAATTCTCCATCAAGCTTTTGTCGAGCAACAAATAGTGTTGCCGATAATCGAGTTAGAGTCCAACTCGAGACTCGAGTCACCCGATGCGGAAAATCGGTTCGACCGATCCATTTGATTTACAACTAATCATCTTGCAGCGTCGTCTAAGAAGAATTTCGAACAGTGAATGATAGGCGGATCACGGGGAGCCCTGAAACAGCGACTCCCCTGGGTATATTTCGACGAGATGAGGCTCAGCAGCGCTAGACATAGTATGTACATGCAAATATGGGAGTGGAGGGCGGGTGACGCAAAAACTACTGTTGAACACTTATAGACTCGTGAGGAGAAATGAAAGTAAGGAGAAGGTGGGGGCGAGACTCTCGGGTCTAAGTACAACCTACAGAAAGGAGTAGAAAAGGGAACTGATCTAAAGTACCGTAGGAATAAATGCCGATATATTAAGGTAATTAAAAAACGAATGGGAGAAATCGGGAGACGGCGGCAAATAGGTATAAGCAATGGACAGCCCTGGGGTCCTGCGCGAAGAGTCTATCCATGGCGGATGACAAGGGAAAAGCATGGACAGCCCTGGGGTCCTGCGCGATGGGTATAAGAGAGAGGGGATGGAAATTCAAGATGTAACTCACGGCGATGATTAGATTTTTGTAAAAACCCCTTTTAAAACACAATTTAATCGGCGGTAACGGCAGTAATGTAAAGTAGAATTTGGGACCAGTATGATACGATTACAGTTCTGAACTTGTGCACCACCCAATGGCGCTGATCTGCAAAGTGCTTGCCCAACACCGCCAATAAACGAGGCGCACCCTTCAGACCGAGGGCATCCGAAAGCATTCTCAACATGCTACCCGCGTCGCTATGGTCGGAAGTGTTGATCATCCATGCCATTCTCCATTCCACAAATAAGCAATCCACCACTCCCTCGGGGCTATCTGTCATCTTGGAATGAATATATCTCCCGTAGGTCTGACTAGTCCAAATACGCAAAGCTCTATTGCTGACCCCGTGCCTACGAGTAGTACTATCAAGGTCAGCGTCAAGTTGGCTGATAGACAACAAGATAGCCCAGTCCGATAGTTGCTGGTGTATCCTCTTCCATGGTGGAAGAGTGTCATAGTAATTGGCGTCGCAAGGAAACTCATCCGAGAGAAGCGAAAATTGCTTTGGGTCATGCAGGGAGGTCCAGACTTGTGTGTGGCATGCAGGGCATTCGAACGTTTTGTCATAATCGTCGTTTTGGAACATGGGTAAGCACTCTTCCTGAAAGTATCATATGGTCAATCATGACGGACAGCTGAGAGCAATGTACAATCAACTCTCTCTTAAGGCATACCTTTTGGCCGTGACTGAGGGGTGTGCCTTAAGAGAGAGTTGACTGTAATGTGAAAGTAAAGGTGTAGACTAACATGCAAAACATGCCCACATATCAACTTTCTCAATGGTTTAGGAGTCCTGTCATCTTCTGGCTTGTCATCCCCGCCCATATCAACTTGAAACTCTGGTGCCAGTGCTGGTTCATCGAAATCTTCGAGACAGATATTGCAGCATGCGTTATAGTCTTCAATACAAACAGATGGCCTTTCCAGTCAATAAACAGTTCGGCCATGCTTTTCAAGAGCTATTTGAGTGAATTGAATGCAACGCAGTAGAAATCAATGGTCTCTCACAAGAAATCTTGCACGCAATGCGGACGTGACGATAGTCAAAGGAGCGCGCTTTCTTCAGCGTCCGCCGTCAAGCGCTTGGTTGGCAGGCCTAAGTATCTTGATACACGCAGGTGCTGATAGTAGCGAGAAGAAGTCTATGAACAATTTGATTTAGTCTCCAAACTTGTCCGATCCAAACCAGACTAATGGTAACCACGTAGAGCACCCTGGATGGTAGAAGAAGAAAGAGCAGTGAATGAATGCACACCTGATGAAGACCGAGAACTACTGAAAAGGACAAAGGCCTACCCAGGTAAGGAATTATCGAGACGGTCACAATGACCTTCTTCCATCTCTTCAGATCGTGTTCCAAAGTATATCGGGAGTTATAGACGAGGTGTCCATAAGATTGAGCGTTGAACCGGTGAGCCCGAGACTAACCCTGCTGAAGAATGGGATTTCGTATCCTTTCCTTCATGGCTTTCATCTGTAGAGACTAGAGTCGACATTGTGGTCGAGATTCGCGCCGTCGTGTGATGCCGAGCAGTCTTAGACTCGAACCAGTCGCTGGTAAAACTTCATCACGTACTGGCTTGAGTCTAGGGCAATCTTATCTGATATGTTGGATGACGACCCTGACCCAGAGAGAACCATCCTTATCCTGTACGCCACAGAGACCGGAAATGCTCAAGATGTCGCAGACAGACTTGCTCGACAATGTCGAAGAATACATCTTAGACCTCGTGTACTGAGCATGGATGAGTATCCTACGGTATGTTTTCTGCAATTTTCTCAGTTTGTAAAACTAACATTTGTGTAGACGGACCTGATATCAGAATCTTTGGTTGTTTTCGTCGTGTCTACGACAGGCTCGGGGATAGAACCTAGATCAATGACTATGCTCTGGAACATGCTGCTGCGTTCAGATTTGCCAGCAGATCTATTCGATGAACTCTATTTCGCGGTATTCGGTCTGGGAGACTCGTCGTATGAAAAGTTTTGCTGGCCGGCCAGAAAGTTGATGAGGAGGCTGGAGAGTCTGGGAGCTACGAAATTTTACGAGACCGGCGAAGGAGACGATCAACATCCTCTGGGGTATGTTTCCATACTACTCCAATCAGCTTCTTTGACAGATCTTTGCAGACTAGATGGGGCGTTAGAACCGTGGATAGTTGGTCTCATGGACACACTGTGCGAGCTGATGCCTTTACCTGAAGGCGTCCAGGTTATTCCAGCCAATCACGCCTTTCCGTCAAGGGTTAGATTAAAGCCGACTACTCTATCAGCGATCTTTGAGGATCCTCTCGATACGGACCCACTCTATCACAATGCCCGAGTAAAGGCCAATCAACGCATAACAGCACCAGATTGGTACCAAGATGTCAGGCATCTCGAATTCGATTTCGAGGACGATATACAGTACGTATCGCCATTGTTTCTCCTTCAGCCATGAATTGACTCAAGGACAGCTTCTCTCCAGGAGACATTGCCGTTATACATCCACAAACACATCCTGATGATGTCGAAGAGTTTCTTTCTTCAATGGGCTGGGGTAATATCGCTGATGAGCCATATGAAATAGAAAGACTATGCGAAGGTATGTTTCTTTTCTACTTGTTTGATTCCTTCTAATGTTCCTCCAGATCAATCATTACCAGACCATCTACCCAATATCTCCACCCTACGGATAATATTTACTCGCTATCTAGACTTCAATGCGGTACCTCGCCGTATCTTTTTCAGTCATCTTCGCAACTTCACATCTGAAGCCATAGAGATAGAGAGGTTGAATGAGTTTTTGGCTGAATCTCAAGAAGGAGCTGTTAGTCAAGATAATCCATTACATTGTCTGCTGTCATTGACGTTTCTACAGGATGATCTTTACGAATACTGTTTTCGTCCGAGACGCACTATCATAGAAGTCCTTTCCGATTTTCGTAACGTCAAGATACCAAAAGACTACATTTTTGACGTATTCCCTTTCCTACGTCCTCGGCAGTTTTCAATCGCTAGCTCAATCAAGGTGTTTCACTTTCTGTCTAATTGCATCTTCCTCCCAACTAAATCGTTCTTCCTTCCAGGATCACCCGCAACAGCTACATCTATGCGCTGCAATGGTGCAGTACAAAACTAAATGGATTAAAGCCGCTCGAAGAGGAGTGTGTTCTCGATATCTCTCGAGGTTGAGACCTGGTATTATGCATCCTTTTCTCTTATGATACTCTTGTTAAACTACCTTCTTAGGCGACTCTTTGAAAATAGGCATCATCAAAGGATTCATTCGTCTCCCTATAAACAGCCAGACTCCTATCATCTGCATAGGTCCTGGGACTGGTATAGCACCAATGAGAGCCATCATCCAGGAACGCATACATGACGAAGCTCACCGTGAGACAAGTCTTGTAGCTTACTTTTTAGAATCCGCGACTCTAACACTAGGCAACAGAAAATACCCTCTACTTTGGCTGTCGGTCCAAACTCAAAGATCAGCACTACAGAGATGATTGGGAAGGTTACGCTACACAAAATCAGCTCGTATACAGAGTTGCATTCTCCCGAGACGGTCCTGAAGGTGTTCCGAAATTTTACGTGCAGGATCTCATCAAGGAAGACGCTGAGCGAATATGGAAGCTACTTGACGAGATGGGTGCTTGGATCGTAATTTCTGGGTGAGTTTTTGAACTGTTTTTTTCTATCGTCTGATTTCGTAGTTACTCATGGCCTCATCGATGTATTTGACTGGGTTGCAGATCGTCCAATAAGATGCCTGCTAGCGTGAAGGAGGCCATTAGACATGCGATACGACAGTATGGTGGACGGGATGAGGAAGAAGCGAAGGAATATGTGCAGAATTTAGAGAGGACGGGAAGGTTGATTGAGGAGTGCTGGAGCTAAGTAAATAGTTGATGGATGGTACGTGTCATTCTTTCCTCTCGTACCTGTCCTAATTACTTTTCAAATACTAGGCGGGCAGAGGTCAATGTCAACTATATATCCAGTTCCACCCCAGTCCCACATCGCACGTCACGTGAACAATAACCTCAGCTTTCTTCGCGAGTTGCTGTAGATTCTCGCACGTCTAGAACTTTCTCTAGTTAACAACACCAATGATTGGACAGAATAATCTGGTTAGGCTAATACTACCTTTACTCATCACACCTGGACAAATTTACAACGATACGACATCCTCGAGCCTTTTCCAAACATGTCCTTCCCAGAGTTTATTCGCACTTCCAGCACCATCTTCACTACCCTGTGGGTTCTCCTTCTGTTTGCCATGGTCCCAGCCAGTGCTTCCTGCTCCCGTCTCACACTGGGACGCAATCAAGGTACGCAACTCCGACTGCGAACCAGGTATAGCTTCTGCGAAGACAGAAAGTTTATCGAGACGTTCAGCGACTTGACGAAACGTCAAACGATCGCCTTCAAGACGGAAGTGAGCGTCGGATAGAACGGATAGAGGGTGCGTAATCAATGCGTGTGCCAGGAATCCTGAAGAAAGAAAACGTGGGGCGTCAGAATCTCACACTACGAAACTCAACCAGGAAAAGATCAAGGAAGACTTGCCGCCAACGTCTTCCTCGGCCGTAAAGCTGATGGGAGTTTCGCCTTTGCCAACGATGTTGACTTTTTGGTTCGAGTCATAGCCAACTATCCAAGGAGTGAACCGATACAACATGCCAGGCTGTGAAATGTGTCAATAAGTCATCCCGAAGATTGGAGGCAAGCAGGCAACGTAAATCGATAGATTTCAAGAATTCTATTGTGTACAAGCAGTCAGTCGCCGAGTAACATTGGGATCAGAGCAGAGCAACATGCCTGCGAACCTATCTTTTTGGGCTAAGGCGTTACCTTCTCCCAATCCAGCTAAGCCAATTGTAACGATTCCATACTCGGAAGGAACGAAAAGCTTTACTCCAGCATCTTTCGCTGCTAGACCAGCCTTCTTCTGAGCATCGGAAAGTGCAGCATTCGACAGAGTGGACACCACCACGTCCGTGGAGTGCTCGGTGAAGACGTCGACTAGAGCAGCATGGTAGCAAAGGAGGTGTTGGTGTAGGAAGTGGTGGTAGTAGACATATCTGATTGAAAGTCAATGGCGTACTGGCGACTCGCATTTGCGCTTTAAAAAGCCTCAGAGCTCTGAGAGAAGGCGAGCCAGTGCACACGCGCGGGCTCAGTGGCCGAAATTGTTGACTACGTCTAGAAGGATGATCTGCACCTTGGCAGACATAATATAGCATTGGGCGGGAGATTGACGCGGTCGACCAGCATCGGGAAGCCAGCTGACAAGGCCCAGGTCCAAAGCATCTTATCTCGACTCTTGCATACTGGAGAAGAGGGCCTGAATGAGGCTGCTAAATGAGTACTAGTGGACCTGCACCAACGCCAACGCAAAATTATTGTGAGTGTCGGCATTCTAGAGGCAATCAAATTAATACCTTTAATTTGAGAACAATTAGTACATATCGTCCTGATAGTTCTCTTCCAAGAAGGTGGGTCTGCCAGAAGGGACCCAGAGCTAGATAAGAGCCTGTATGAACATCATGGCGGCCCGCGGGAGAAAGGGAAAAAGTTGATAGTTATGTAACCCCGACCTTTCCTTCACCACACGGACGTCACCGCTGCCGCATTGCTTACTTGGCTTTGTTCCTTGCCCTCCAAGATTGCCAATTTTCGCTCCCGCAGAAAGTCGATGAAGGCGTACTCTAGTTTTGCGTTAGGAAGGATGCTGTTGCAACTCGGAATCCGGTAAATCCATGTGGAGGCTTTCTTCGCCGTAAAAGACTCGGACAAGACGCCAATTCCTCGATTTGCATGAAAGTTTCTCTTCTTTTATTGGAGTTGCCGCTCTCAGAGTGGAATGGGATGTTACCTCTTTCTGTGTCGGGCCCGGCGCCTTACACTGACAAGCAAGTTTTACTTGTGGACTTGTGGACTTGGCGGCGTCAAAGCAAACGCGTGTCGTGGATTTTGTTGGAGGATGGCTGTGGCATGACTTCGTTCATACGAAATATTGAAGCTGTGAACGATCATAGTTGATATGGGAGAGGTTCGGCTCATTCCTCTATCTATTTGAAGACCTGCTGAGACGCGTGCCTTCAGGCGAAAGTTCGCCAGTCCGTCAGATGACTCTCAAAAGTTTTCGTTGCGCCGACACTGGTGGAGCCAGACGTACTGATACTCTAGAGGCTGGAGTGGAGGTTCTATTTTTGAGCCGTACGTCTGTCAGTGATCCCCGCATTAAATCTATTTACAATTTTTTCTCTTAGATTGTCATCAGATGTTGTGGCCCTGTGGTCAACAGAATGCAGGTGCTAAATGCTACCCGATGTACACGTATGCACGGCATGCAATATGTATATATCTGACGACGTCTGACAGTCTCATATATGATATAAGACCTTTCTTAACTGTAACGCCCACTGCCCTTCCACACAAATTATCATAACATGTCTCCTTCTCAACGAATCGCGGTTGCAGGAGGCACTGGCCACATAGGTCTTCATATCGTCGAGTCTCTCCTCTCGCTCAGTCCAACCGTTCCCTTCCTGCATATCATTGTGCTTTCTCGCTCCATCAAACCCGAAAAGTCCAAGATCACCTTTGCCGGATCCAGTGCCCCTATCATCGCGGTCGACTATAACGATACCTCGGGTATCGAGTCCATTCTCCGAGAACATAACATCGACACTGTCATTTCAGCATTGTACGGCGATGCAGACGTATTTGACATAGCGCAGCAAAACCTCCTCACAGCTGCTCTCAACGTCCCAACCATCCGTCGTTTTGCTCCAAGCGAACTATCCATTGACTCTGAAACCGCCGATTCTGTTACGATGTACTACCTGAAAAAGCGTCCTATACTCCAACGTCTCAGAGAGATTCAAGCCGCTCGCTCGGGCCCAGGCATTCCAAGTTTCGAGTACACGAAATTCGTCACTGGGCTGGTAATGAACTACCTAGCTTCTGGCAATCCTAAATCTAGCGGAGAAGATGCGCATGGGCATATGTTTGCACATAAGGTGATCTTTGATTTCGAAAATGGCACTGCAGAGATTCCCGGAGACGGACAAGCTTTGTTTTGGATGAGTAGGATTCAGGATATGGGAGAGTTTATAGCGCATGCGACACAGTTGGATGTTTGGCCAGAGCAGATGGATTTGGTAGGTGATATGAGGAGTATGAATGAGATTAGGGCTCTTGCGGAAGCGATTTTGGGTAATTCTGTTCGCTGTGGTACTGGGGTTTTGCTTACTTTTTTGTGCAATTGACAGGCAAAAAGCTGGATGTGACCTATCTGTCCGAAGAAGAGCTTCAATTGAGGCTGGGTCCTAATCCTTCCTCACTGACCAACGTTGTCGCTGAGGTAATGATAAGCTTTGCTCGGGGTGAAGTCAAGCGTAGCGAAACGTATGCTGGTTTGAAGGACATTGTAAAACCAGTCGGTTTGGAACAGTTTCTGAGGACGTGGTGGAGCTGAGGGTTTCTTTCTAGTGTTGCGTAGGTATGTAGGTGTCCTCAAGACTTTATGACCAGACTGTTCCGAAGAATGAGATGGGTAGAAATATTCTATTGGTAGACACTGTTCTACAACTTAAAGTACCACCGGCCTCTCCAAAGACTATACGATGAACATGAAGGTCACAGTCGTCGTGGCGAGGCAATGGCAAGCAGACAGAGAAAAAAAATAGGCTGATCGTTTCCGATGATATATGATTATTATATGTAGGACGTAGTTTTTTTTTTCTTTGCAAAACGAGGTGAAGGTTCGGGAAAAGACTTCCGATCGCGAGAAACACGAGATCGCTCCTAAAATCCGAATACTATCCATACCCCAGAAGTGAAAAATAAAATGTTGATGAATTAAAACTTCCTCAAATCTTTACCGTTGTCCGCAAAAATTTACACACCTCAAGTCTATGGTATAAGCCTTCAGTTTATCAAACTTAGAGGGTTTTCCGAGGGATGTGGATACAAGCCGTGGAGGGCCGACGAGGGACGTTTTGTGACAGCGTATTGGCGGGGAAGTGAAAAATGTCACTGGTGTGACACTCATTGAAAACGCAGGTGCCGAGCGGAGTTTAAATCAAGTTTTCACCGTCGACTGCAACCTCTTGAACCTGATGATGCATAACTCCTCAATTTTGACATCAAAAAGTAGTCATACAGATACATATACGCACTATGATGTACTAGAAAAGGCCCTGAATATTTTCTCGAGAGGAATACCATGTTCTGAACCTTTTCACTTCTGTCACGCTCGCGGAAACGCAGTTTTTCGTCGTTTGCGGCCCATGGCAAATGTCTCAGTGCACATCTGGAAATTCTGACTACATAGAAATGAAGGTAAGGTATAGAGGTATTTACCGTTCAGTTTCTACGAAGGGAAATGGGGGAGGGACAAAGATATGGACATATTTCTTGAAATTTTTCACTTCTGGGGCCCTTGTCACTTCAGGGGTATGGATAGTAGGTCCGCGACCGGCGAGAGCCAGCTTTAAGCCAACTTCCAAGCCAAAAATTGGGATTCTGAACTTGTCGAGATATTTCATCCTTCCCAGACGACATCGACGATCGTGGTCAAGAGCAAGATAGGATAAATTATACCTAGCGGCGAAAACGCGACTTCTCAAACGTCGCTCACCAATTGACGCCTAAGGTAATGCTTGCTGAACGTGTTGGCGTGATTAAGACCAATGTCGACCGAACAAGCGGTTGACTATTCCCTCCGCCAATCCGTTTTTCGTACTTTCGCCTACGCAATCTCGCGCCGTTCACCGATACTACCTTCCTTGGACTTTGACTACGAAATCCACTCCGATATTCCTGACAGACTCCTCGGTAACCCCGCTCAAGTCAGACCCATCATTCGTGTGCTCGTGGACGACCTCCTTATACGTGATACAGCCCAATCGGAAGCAAAACCGAACCGCGTAGTACTGAGCTGCAGGCTATTGGAGAAGGATGATGAAGGCGTACTGCTCCAGTTTTGTGTCAGGAAGACTGGAAATGGAATCGGGCTTGAGCAGTTGAGTTTGATGATGGAGTACTGTCAAGCAGAGGAAGAGGATCTATTGACGAATGTGAGTAGCCATATCATTGCTTGCTCTGTTGTTTTCCGACTCAGTAACACTTAGAACGGCCTGCTGACTGCACTTGGGGCTAACCTGTACCCCTTGCGGTATGTAAAACGCGAAGTCCTCAGCTTGCACGGGAATATTTGGGTGCATTCGGATCTATGTCAAGACACCCAATTCTTCTTCACGATGCGTTCTCGAGTTTCTGCTCTCGAGACAGAATTGCGCTCTCTTCCTTCTCTACCGGCGCCCTACTCGAACAAGACGGTTTTGCTTGTGGATTCTTCCCGAATTCAGACGGGTGTTGTCGACCTCATTGCACAATGGGGTTTGAAGACCATCATGCTACACGATACGGATTCGTTGGTGGACTATGATGGAATTTTGAAGCCGGATACGATTGTAGCAAGCTCCATAGAAGAGGTACGAGTTCGCTTTTATGCTGTTCTGACGACCGTTGAAAGTCAATCATTATTCCAGGTGACAAAACTGCGTACTTTCGAACATTTCAAATGGATACCCATAGTACTGCTTGCGCCAGCATTATTAGGGCCTGACAGTGAGTGTGATTGACTACATCCCAAAAAAAGAAAATACGAACTATCTTTTACAGCAAAGTGGTACATCAGGAACAATGTCATCTCTCACAAATACCTCACTACGTCTATCTCTCCTTCAGATCTGTGCATGGCACTGAACGAAGGTCTCTCAACGCATATCCCGAGGATACCGTCGTATTATATTTTGGTTGCCGAAGACAACATGGTGAACCAAAAAATAATGGAGAAGTTACTCGAGAAGTTTAGTCATGTCGACATTGCGGAAAACGGACGAGAAGCGGCGGAGATGTACACGAAGAGGATTGAGGAAGGGACTAAGCAATACGATCTCATCATGGTCCGTCTCAATCTCGTCCTATCTGTACGCCTGCATTCCCAATGATACATTCTGACTTAGATGGACGAAACTATGCCTATCATGTCTGGCTTAGAGGCCATAGGGCTGATTCGGACTTATGAGAAGAAGAACCAGCTGACACCTGTTCCGATAATTGGATTGGAACGCTCTGGTTGTACGTCTCTGCCAGTTTCTAGCTAGTCACAGATAACGTCTAACTGGGGCTTTTCAGTTATTACTACTCGCACGGATTTCTTAGAAGCTGGAGCGAATGACATCGTAACCAGTATGTCCACCCGTTCTCCATGCAACATATCTCTGTGCTTGACGATGCCCTTCTTCTCTACTAGAGCCTATACGCAGAAATGACCTGATTGACGCTATTGATGGACTACTAAGTGAACGGAATGGAGGTGCCAAATGCCGTTATGAATCGTTTTACTGAGTACTTTTGCCACTCATGTCTGTTCTTGCTATTGCTGCTTACAGCCTGCCATTATTATGTTGGACTGATCAGCCAGAATAAATACTCGATGTCTATGAAATTCCCTTCTTGGATTATGGAGCTACTCAGTTGCTGAGTCACCCCCGCACTCCGACTCGGACTGTCACTCGTCGCATCGCATACACCTACGACCAATATATGAATACTTATGGATCTACCGGCATCAAAGCGAAGGCGTGCCGTGAGTATCGTTGAAGGACGGCTTTGAAGACGGTCATGATATATGACATGGCTTTAGTATTATCCATGTAAACGGAGGACCTGCTGAGCTGTGTGCCTCTTCAGATGACAAAAGCCCGTGCTCTGGAGTACCTCAAATGACTCTATAATCCTCGTAGGGCTGGCATTGGTGGAGCCAGACAATAAGAACTCCGACACGTACTGGTTTTCAACCGGCTGGAGTGGATGATCTCATATTGCATCGTATGTCTGTGATTTAATCCCTGTAATAAACTATCCTACTTTCATCAGAAGGGTTAAGGACTGGAGGTGATACAAGTTGTCCTACTACATTGCTGCGACGCATGGTTTTTGGCGCTTGATTATGTAGTACCTTTAGGCGTTCTTCAATAGATCTCTTTCCGTGGAATCTACGTACCACCGAGATATTGCCTAGAGCTGCTGCTTAAAATTCTAATACAGGGGTCGTCTTGGTGAGGCAATGGCCCGAACATAATATTCAAGGACACGGAGCAAAAATAATAGGCCAGAGATCTGGGGGCATACGGCTCGCTTCTGAGTGCCTCTCCGCGCTTTCGCAGTGGTGAATATCCAGATAGCAGACTGGTTATAGGACGTAGTTTTGACTGGCAGCAAAACAAGGTGAAAGTTCGGGAAAAGACTTTGAGGATCACGAGACCGTTCCCGAATTTCTGAACTTGTCGAGATCTTCCACCTTCGCAGACGGCATTGTGGTCAAGAGCAAGATGTAATAAAGGCGAAAACACAAAGTCCCATGTGGATTCGCGGCAACCTCCCAATTGAAGCCAAATCAAAGCCCAGCACAATGCTATTCAGTGATAAACGCTGAACATGTCGGCTTGGTTAGGACCACGACCAGCGATTGACTATTCCCTCCGCCAAACCATTTTCCGTGCTTTCGCCTACGCAATCTCAAACCGTTCGACACCGATACTACCTTCCCTGGACTTTAACTACAAAATCCACTCTGATACTCCTGACAGACTCTTCGGTAACCCCACTCAACTCAGGACCATCATCCATGTACTGGTGGGAGACCTGATCGGACGCGAATCAGCCCAACGGGAAGGAAAACCGAACTGTGTAGTACTGAGCTGCAGGCTGCTGGAGAAAGATGACGAAGGCATACTGCTCCAGTTTTGTGCCAGGAAGACTGGTTATGGGTTTGGGCCTGAGCAGTTGAGCTTGATGATGGAATACTGTCAAGCAGAGGAAGAGTATCCGCGGGGTGTGGGTAGCTATGTCATTGCTTGCACTGCTGTTTCCGACTCAGAATGACTTAGAGCGACTTGGCTATGGCATTGAGACCTAACCTGGAACCTCTGTGCCATATGAGACGCGAAGTCCTCAATCTGCACGGGAACATTTGGGTGCATTCGGTTCCTCCCCAAGACACCCGATTCTTCTTCACGATGCGTTCTCGAGTTTCTGCCCACGGGGTAGAGTCGCGCTCTACCCCTTCTCTACCGGTGCCTTACTCCAATAAGACCGTCCTGCTTTTGGATTCTTTGCGGATTCAGACGGGTGTCGCCGACCTCATTGCACAATGGGGTTTGAAGACCATCATGCTACACGACACGGATTCGTTGGTGGACTATGATGGAGTTTTGAAGCCGGATACGATTGTAGCAAGCTCCATAGAAGAGGTACAAGTTCGCTTTTATGCTGTTTTGACGACCGTTGAAAGTCAATCATCATTCCAGGTGACAAAACTGCGTACTTTCGAACATTTCAAATGGATACCCATAGTACTGCTTGCGCCTGCATTATTAGAGCCTGACAGTGAGTGTGATTGACTACATCCCAAAAAAAGAAAATACGAACTGTCTTTTACAGCAAAGTGGTACATCAGGAACAATGTCATCTCTCACAAATACCTCACTACGTCTATCTCTCCTTCAGATCTGTGCATGGCACTGAACGAAGGTCTCTCAACGCATATCCCGAGGATACCGTCGTATTATATCTTGGCTGTCGGAGACAACGTGGTGAACCAGAGACTAATGAAGAAGATACTAGAGAAGTTTAGTCATGAAATCGACATTGCGGAAAACGGACGAGAAGCGGTGGAGATGTACACGAAGAGAATTGAGAAAGGTACCAAGCGGTACGATCTGGTCATGGTGTGTCTTAGTCTTACCCTACCTGTACGTCTGCATTCCCATTGATACATTTTGACTTAGATGGACGATATTATGCCTATCATATCTGGCTTCGAGTCCATAGGGCTGATTCGGACTTATGAGAAGAAGAACCAGCTGACACCTGTTCCGATAATTGGATTGGAACGCTCTGGTTGTACATCTCTGCCAGTTTCTAGCTAGTCACAGATAACGCCTAACTGGGGCTTTTCAGTTATTACTAGTACTCGCACGGATTTCTTAGAAGCTGGAGCGAATGACCTCATAACCAGTATGTCCACCCGTTCTCCATGCAACATATCTCTGTGCTTGACGATGCCCTTCCTCTCTACTAGAGCCCATACGCAGAAATGACTTGATTGACGCTATTGATGGACTACTAAGTGAACGGAATGGAGGTGCTAAATGCCGCTATGAATCGTTTTACTGAGTACTTTTGCCACTCATATCTGTTCTTACTATTGCTTACAGCCTGTCATTATTACAATGGACTGCTCAGCCAGACTCATAAATACTCGATGTCTATGAAACTCCCTTCTTGATTGGGATTATGGAACCTTTAAAAGCTACTCACTCAGTTGCTGAGTCACTCCTGCTCTCCGACTCGGACTGTCACTCGTCGACGGTCGCATCGCATCCACCCACGACCAACGTATGAATACTTGTGGACCTGGCGGCGTCAAAGCGAACGCGTGCTGCCGTGAATATCGTTGAAGGATGGTTTTGAAGACGGTCATGATACACGACATGGCTTTACTAATGGATGTTGACGAAACATTGAAGCTGGATACGATCACTGTTGGCTCTATGTAAGAGGTATGGCGTATCATCCATGTATCAGAAGACCTGCTGAGCTGTGTGTCTCTTCAGATAACAAAAGCCCGTGTTCTGGAGTACCTCAAATGACTCTATAATCCTCGTAGGGCTGGCATTGGTGGAGCCAAGACAAAAAGAACTCCGACACATACTGATTTTCAACCGGCTGGAGTGGATGATCTCATATTGCGTCGTACGTCTGTGATTTAATCCCTGTAATAAACTGTCCGACTTTCTTCAGACGGGTTAAGGGCTGGCTACAAGTTGTCCTACTACATTGCTGCGACGCATGGTGTTTGCATGCGCTTGATTATATAGTACCTTTAGGCGTTCTTCAATGGTTCTCCTTCCGTGGAAGTTTCTACATACCGCCGAGCTATTGCCTAAAAGCGCCGTACACGTACGCACGGCATGCAATACATCTTACATCTGGCAATCTCATATAAGACTTCTCCTGACTGTAACACCCACTACCCCTTCATCATACTATGTCTCCTTCTCAACGCATCGCAGTCGCAGGGGGAACTGGCCGTATAGGTCTTCACATCGTCGAGTCACTCCTCTCACTTAAATCAACCGTTCCTTCTCTTCATATCATTGTGCTTTCTCGCTCCGTCAAACCTGAAAAGTCCGACATCACCTTTGCCGGATCCAGTGCCCCTATCATTGCGGTCGACTACAACGATACCTCAGGTATCGAGTCCATTCTCCGAGAACATAACATCGATACTGTCATTTCAGCGTTGTTTGGCGATGTGGAGGTATTCGATGTAGCGCAGCAAAACGTGCTGACTGCTGCTCTCAACGTCCCTACCATCCGTCGCTTTTCTCCAAGCGAACTATCCGTCGACTCTGAAACCGCTGATTCGGTTACGATATACGTGAAAAAGCGTCCTATACTTCAGCGTCTTCGAGAGGTTAAAGCCGCTCGCTCTGGTTCAGGCTCAGGCTCAGGTGTTCATTTCGAATACACCAAATTCGTCACTGGGGTGATAATGAACTACCTAGCTTCTGGAAATCCGAAATCTAGTGGAGAAGACGCGCATGGGCATATGTTTGCGCATAAGCTGGTCTTTGATTTCGAAAATGGCACTGCAGAGATTCCTGGAGACGGACAAGCTTTGTTGTGGACGAGTAGGATTCAGGATATGGGAGAGTTTATAGCGCATGCGACGCAGTTGGATGTTTGGCCAGAGCAGATGGATTTGGTAGGTGATGTGAGGAGTATGAATGAGATTAGAGATCTTGCAGAGGAAATTTTGGGTAAGTGCGAGTGCAGAGTCTATGTTTTATCCAAGTATCACTGCGGATTACTCACTTTTTGTGCTACTGGCAGGTAAAAAGCTCCAAGTGACCTATATTTCCGAAGAAACAATTCAGTCGAAGTTGGATCCCAGTGCCACGCCGTTAGCCAAGATTGGTTTGGAAGGACGACTGAGCTTTGGCAGAGGGGAAATGAAGCGTAGCGAAACATATGCTGGTCTGAAGGATGTTGTAAAACCAGTCGGTTTGGAAGAGTTTTTGAGGATGTGGTGGGGTTGATGAATCAAATTGTAGTCTGTCGTAAGTAGGCCTTGTCTATATTTTAACAGTCCCTCCAGAAAGGCTCAAACGCTACAAACGCTCAGGAATCTCATTGAGGTTGACGACTTCACAAACTTCATGGATATTGTGTATTCACATACTGTATACTAAAGCTCTCTCTCTACATAAAACTACCAAAGACGCCTGCTCCAAAGATGAAACAAGTTCCAAAAACTAACGACTTCCATCTTCACCAACTTCCACTAATCTTTTTGCTGAGACCCTCAACGAATCAAGTGACCCGAAGTGAGTGGCTCGCAGCAAAGAGAAAGATAGAAAGGAGAAGGGAAAGAAAACCACAGCAGCAAAGTAGTTCCCCTGACGACACAAGCCGGTACTGCAGTGGCAAGGTCATCGTGCCCCGAAGATGCAAGCAGAGCTTCGAGGACGGGGGCGACAAAAATTAGATAACCAAATACGGAGGGCGGTGCCCTCGTAATAGTGGTTAAACTATTAAGAACAGATACTACACTTGATCTAAGCCAAAAGGCCAGAGTGGTAAAGATTACAAACGTTCCGAGCAGACTTTTATTGCTGAGAAAAGAACGCACGGACCAGGCGGGGTTGTTTGTAGGTACATTTGTGGCGAGTTTCCCGAAATGGTATCTAGACTTTGTATTCACCTACAAATATATATATATATTTTGGAGGAGCGTTTTAATAGCCATTTTGCTAGACGAGAAGGACACCCTCATTGAGGGCCGTTAGCTCAGGCCTGCGGTCGGGGGGATGAGGGATTTCAACCTCGACAGTACATAGACTTGCATAGAATCATAGTCACCTACAAATCTTTAATTAATCACTCAAGGTGTGGTCATCGGCCACCTGGGGCAAAAATGTGTGACTGTAAAAGTGTGACCTTCACACATTATGGCTTTTCGCACTTCCCCTCAGCCTCTAACACCCTAAACAGCTATGATTGTGCTGCCTAGGGTCTGGGATCTTTGAGAAATATCCAAAATTGAAAAATGAGGCCTTTCCCCACAAGAAAATTGGGTATATAAGCTAAACAGGATCTAGCCCCTATCTTTGATGCCTGTCTCCCTGCCAGATTCTCCAAACTTCCTTGTCCTCTCAATGGTTCCTACTTTGTATCAAACAAACACTTATTAGAGTACTATACCAAGGCTTGAAATTGGATTTTTGAATTTCGCAGCAGAAAGAGAACAGTGACGAAAACTGGGTGCCATTTTCACTGTCCCATATACTTCTGACCATAATCTTGAAATTCAGATTTCTAGACATTGTCGTTATAGTCTAAATAAATATCTCTCTCCATACAAACTAGTTCACAGGATGAACCTATGAGGCTACAGAGACTTCTGCCATTTGCGTCAGCCAGTGTCAGAGTTTGAATTTGGCAGGGATGGCCGATGACCACAAAGTGTACCTTCTCAATGCCCACCAATACTAGATGTCTCATGGAATCTACTTCGCATCTCATCACTATTCCTCTCTCTCATGGCCCAATGTTGCACTGCAGAGTACAGAACCTGGGTTTCTCCCATCACTGCTGAAGCTGTTGCTGCCCAAGGAGAAATACAGTCTCATTCTTTGTTACAGAGCTTCTCAGCAGGTATAGAAGACATACACATCAATCCTGTGAATTCCAAGGTCTACTTTGCTCAAAAGTGCCCTGAAGAAGGTCTGCAGGTTCGCTTGCTCAACTGATACATTTTACTGACTAGTGGAATCCGATGTTGAGGTCTTGCCTGATCTCAAGGACATTCCCGAGGATGACGTTATGGTAAGTCTGTGTCTTTTCTAACCACTTATACCCCTTGATCTTATCTTATTTTATCAGATGGGCAACGCTTGTGGTCTTGGAGCATCTAGCCATGCTCCTAAAAATGTTAAAGATCTTCCGAAGATCGCTGAGGTACGTTTCTTCCACTTATTCTAGTACTTAAAGTATTCTGACTGTTCCTGCTAGGTCAAGGCTTCCAGAGCAACTCCTGGTACCCCTTGTCCAACAACTCGTGCTACCACTGTATGTCTCCATTACTCCTTCGTCGAGGGCATTGATACCTCGTCTCGAGAATACCTCAAGGCTGACTATTACCTTCGTAAGGCTGAGGCTAATCATCAGGACTGTCAAGGTTGTCGGTACACTCAATAACCACCCAAGTCACACAATACGAGAAAGTCAGTTACAAGAGAGTAGATTGATCAAAAGAGATAGAGAGATAAAGAGATAGAGAGGTAGAGAGAAAGTAAGCTGACTAGGCTCTACACTGCGTAGTAAAAGTACGGAGTGGAGACGAAGTGAACGAACTGAGGAATAGGTTACAAAGATCACAGGTATATAAGTAAAATATGAACAGATGGGAAAGAGTAAGTAATAATAGACGGTATCATGTGGAGATGTCAAGGGCGAGAGAGTAATGAGCTAAATATGGATAGATGAAGGTACTGGATCATAAGGAATGATTGACAGTGAGAATGTCCATGGAGATAGGAATCGGAGGAGATAAGAGTGTGAGTCATAGATCTATGGAGATGGTAACTATAGACGATGATGAGAAATGGTTAGTATTTATGGGGTTAAAGTGGGAAATAGGTAATAAAGGGAAAAGAATAGAAAGGAAATGAATAGGCGGGGGACGATTCATGACATTACCCCCTCTTTAGGACGAGCTTTCACCGGAGCTCGGCAAGCTGCTTTTCCAGTGTTTCGCCCACTGTTGACGAAGTCGCCTGTCCAAGTCTCCCTGACTCGGCCAGTACTTCTTCAAGCTGTCCCATCCTTCGGTGTAATTTGCAGCATCCCACCTGGGATCGTTCCAGTCAGTTAAGTCTCCCCATCCTGTCGTGTCGGTAGCTGTACCCCAGCCCGCTCCATTTCCTCCATTGTCGTTATTATATGGTAGGGTGACGTGTGCCCCCCATATACTGCCATTGCCCCATCCAAGGTTCCCTTTGTGTTCTGCACGTAGGGATGTCCACTGTACTATGCATCTGGCGCTATGTCCTCTACCCAGTCTACAGTGCCCTGGTCCATCCTCTCCTCCCCATGTGCAGCGTTGGCATCCGTTGTGTGGTCCTGCATGTTGTTTTGAAAGTCGGCATTGACGTCCTGAGCGTTTGCCGTAGGTGCAGCGCCCCCTGTTGGTTGGGTGTGCGTTGTGGACGATGGTGTCGGTGGAAGGAGTAGTCGACATCATGGTAGAAGGGGTATGAGTGAGTGGTGGTTGACTGGTAGCGATGGATGATGTTCTGTCGTTCTCTATCCTGGAGAGGGGTCCTTTATAGTTGCTGGTTTGTATGGCGTAAGTGCTGCACAGACGGTGAGGTCATCGTTCGGAGACGGGTTTGGCAGTAGACGCCGTTAACGAGGGAATGCGATTGATGAATGGTGACAGAAGTCTGAGTCTGATTGCTGAGTGAGGTGGGAAGGAGGGCATAGAATACCAACGGTTCGTAATAGTGTTTCTCCTCGGAGTTGTGCTTTTGCCTGAAGCACACAGGTACTTCGCCAGATGTCTTCCATGGCGATTCCTAGTGAACGTACCGTTGTTCCAGGGCGTATCAGGTTTTTGGGTCGATACACATTTGGATGTTGTTCATGGAAGGTTTCGATCATCTCCTTCACCTTTGTCAATCCCGAAGCCGGTTCCCATGAATTCTCTGAGTCAGCATAGTCCAACCATTTGACAAGGTATTGTACTCCCTGGCGGTTCCTTGTTAGTTTTGAATCCAGAATTGCTTCTACATCATATTCGTTGTCTTCGGGGAGTAACTCAGCCGGTTCTCCCGGATAGTTCACTCCGTGGGCCTCGGTTTCTTTGTACAGCGATAAGAGTGAAGCGTGGAACACTGGATGAATGCGCCAGCTATTCAGTAATTTGAGTCGGTAGTTGACTTCACTGATAACATCAGTGATTTTGAAAGGTCCGTGACGACGATTTGCCAACTTAGCTTTCGGTCTCGTTGTCTTCAAATTCTTTCCGTCTAGCAATACTTTGTCCCCAACCTTAAACCTCTTTCCTTCGCTAGTATAGTCCTTGTTCTGCTCCTTCATCTGTTCTGCTGCTGTCGCCAGACTTGCTTTTAGCTCTTCTCGGAGAGTATCCAAGTTTTGAAGGCGCTCTTCGACTTTTGGTACGTGTGAAGTTGGATTGATGGAAGGGAAGAGTCGGGGTAGGTATCCATGGAGTAGTTCGAACGGCGACTTCCCGGTTGCTGAATGAACTTGGGTATTGTGGCAAAATTCGGCGTAAGGTAGGTATTTAACCCAATCGTCTTGGCGATAGTTGCAGAAGGTTCGAAGATACTGTTCGAGTTCTTGATTGAACCTTTCTGTCTCGCCATCTGTTTGGGGATGATAAGCTGTACTGAGTGCCGAAGTGATACCTAACTTAGCGTATATCCCTTTCATCACTTGGCTTGCGAATTGAGGTCCGCGGTCAGATATCATTTTGTCCCACAAGCCGTATCGTCGCCAAGTGCCGTCGAACAATAGGTCAATTGTTCCGTTACTATCGATATCTTTTCTGCATGGAGAAATAACAACTGTTTTTGTTGAACAGTCAACTGTGACGTGAATTGCATTAAAGCCGTCACATTCTGGCAGATCCGTGATGAAATCGGTTGTAATTGTGCCAAAGGGTCGTTCCGGTATCTCGTTCGGAATTAGTGGTACGTGCGCCGGATGGTTATTTGCCTTGGTTAACTGACAGGTAGCGCATCCTTCAACATAGTTACGAACGAATACTGACATACCAGGCCACCAGAATTCTCTACTGACGAGTTCGTACGTTTTGAATTGTCCCGGATGTCCTGCCGTGAGGCTATCGTGATGCATTTTAACAATGTCCCGTCTGAGTTGTTGATCGTTTGGGATGTAGATCTTTCCTCGGAACAGGATGATTCTGTCTTCGTAATTCCATTCCTGTAGATTTTTTGCCAGTGCGGGTGGTCTGTTGTTAAAGATCGTTTGTAACGCACTTACAACTTCAGCATCCTTTTTCAGACATTCCTTGATCCATCTTTTCAATTCTGTATCTCCAATTGCGGTTACCGTTCCTGGTCTTGTCGCTTGAATCCTGAAGAACCTGGGATCCAATAAGACCCTATCTTTGTTGTCGTTCTCGACCCCCTCTTTATGGTCTGACCTGCGAGAAAGCGGGTCACTTCGATTCAGGTTCCCGGGTTTGTGAGTGAGCGTAAAGTCGAATCTGGTCAGAAACAAGGCCATTCTTGCTTGTCGTCGGCTGAGTTTCTGAGCGGTGGTGAAGTATCTGAGATTGTCGTGATCGGTCAAGATTTCAATGGTATGTGGTCCACCTTCCAGGTAATGTCACCAGGCTTCGAGTCCGCGTATGATCGCTAGCAATTCTTTGTCGTGAATGTCGTAATTCCGTTCAGTTTCAGATAGGGCTTTTGACAGGTAGGCTACCGGATGCCATTTATCATCCAGTCCTTGTTTGTAAAGGATTAGGTCAGCCTGCGATGAGACCCAACCTCCAACTGGACCAAAAGGCCACAATATTCGGTACGTGTGAATACCGTCGCAGGCGCTATATATGGAGTAAGGGACGTGACCCTTACATTACCTCCCCTTCGAGGCAATCTCCTTTCTGGGTTCCTCAGGCCCAGATCGGTGTCCTTATATAGAAGACCCCGAATCGTTTCAGGTTTCCCATGCCTGTCCCGATCCTCAGCCACTGGTTCTGTGAAGGGCGAAATCCCGAGGCCCTATGAGAAGGGGAGTTCCTCGAGGATCGAACCAGTGACCGTACATACCGAATATTCTGTAAATGATTAGGTCAGCCTGCGATGAGACCCAACCTCCAACTGGACCAAAAGGCCACAATATTCGGTACGTGTGAATACCGTCGCAGGCGCTATATATGGAGTAAGGGACGTGACCCTTACATTGTTGTTGCAAGATACCACCTGTAGCGTAATCTGACGCATCAACTTCTACTCGGTATGGTTTAGAATGATCAGGCATAAGAAGGACTGGCGAGGTCGTAAACGTATCTTTGAGTGCTTGGAAAGCCCTTTGAGCTTCTTCGGACCATTCCCATGGGTGTTCCTTCTTTGTGAGATCGAACAGTGGTCATGCGATTTTTGAGAAATCACGTATGAAACGCCGGTAGAAATTTCCGAAGCCAAGAAATGACTGTACGTCTTTGACGTTGCGTGGGGTTGGCCATTTGGTCATGCCCTCGACCTTGACTGGATCCATCGCCAATGTGTTGTGTGAAACGATAAGGCTGAGGAATTCTACTGAATCGGTTTCGAAAGTGCACTTTTCCGGTTTAGCGTATAAATCGTTATCCTGGAGTCGTGCCAATACTTGTTTCACCATGTATCGATGTTCTTCTAGTGATTCTGTGAATATGAGAATATTGTCCATATAGATTACGACTTTTCCGGAGTCGATCAGGTTCTTGAATAGAGTGTTCATCATCGCTTGGAATGTAGCTGGAGAGTTCATAAGACCAAAAAACATCACCGTTGGTTTGAAGAGACCGTGGTTGGTTTTAAATGCCGCTTTCCATTCGTCTCCCTTCTTGATGCGTACGTTGTTGTATCCCCATCTAAGGTCGATCTTGGAAAATATCCGCACCCCCTTTAGTTTGTCTACGAGTTCTGATATAAGCGGTAGGGGGTATTCGTTTTTGATGGTCCCTCTGTTCAGGGCACGATAGTTCTGTACTGGTCGTAGTTTTCCGTCTTTCTTTTTTACAAAGAAGAAGGGACTTGCCATAGGAGACTTCGACGGTCTTATATACCCTTTCTCTAGGTTTTCCTTGATGAATTCATCGAGTTCCTTTTGTTCATTTGGAGATAAAGGGTACGTTTTGCAGGGGTGCGGTTCAAAGTCCAGTTTTAACTCGATAGCATGATCCCATCCGCCACGTTTCGGTAATCGTTCTGAAGTTTGTTTGTCAAAGACTCGTAAGAACTGATGATATTGCGAAGGAATCTTATCTTTAAGAGGTACATCAACCTGAACATTCTGAGCTGCTTCTGCAAGTTCTTGTGCTTTTGTGAACCCTGCACGGATGTTCAGGTTTAGTATCCCTGGCGCCTCTTCGTCTATCCTTTCCTCTTTCCCAAACAATTCCTCCATTATGTCCTGTTCCCATTGTCCTGGGATCGCATCTCTCCCATAATCGTCTTCAGTAAAGATTGCCGTTTCCTCCGAACTTCGGTGGAACGATCAAATAGGAATTCGACGGCGTCGCCCTGCGATTTTTGGTTGGGCGACTGGTTTGAATTGTCCAATTGGTTCTAACCATCTGACTTGGTAATCTTTGTGGTGGGTTCTTGGGTCGACGACTGTGGGTTTTTTAGTTTTCAAATGGAGAATGGGAGGTTTTGCCGTGATGCACGTCTCTGGGCATCTAGTCATATCTACCCGCGATTCTGACCAGTCTATATCTGGGTTATGTTCTTCCAACCAGTCGGTACCGAGGATTATATCGTGATCCCCGATGTCTGTCATGTAAAACTCAGCCTCTTCTTTGTGGTACGCCTCGCCGTCTCGGGAGTAGATACAGAGGTTTTGGATAGTATATTCTCGCACCCATCCCATGGTGTTTTCGGAGCCGTTGACGTTTCGAACTGGAAACGGGTTCTTAATAGGAAGAAGGGTGAGTTGATGTTTCTGTGCGAATTGGCCATTGATGATTATGCCTTCTGCACCGCTGTCTATTAGAGCGTTTGCGTCGATTTTTCTGCCAGTAACTTTGCTGATTAATTCAGTTTTGAGTGTGATTGATGGTATCTGTCTGTTACGAGTGATTGCTGACATTCTTATTTCTGAAGGAAAGACTCGCTCACTAGAGGGGTATAACACACTATATCGATTGTTCTTTAACTGTCCGGTGT
Organism: Tetrapyrgos nigripes; assembly: GCA_013368315.1. NCBI lineage: Eukaryota > Fungi > Basidiomycota > Agaricomycetes > Agaricales > Campanellaceae > Tetrapyrgos > Tetrapyrgos nigripes. Next base: position 16,012 of record JAACJM010000162.1, on the reverse strand, counting down.
ACTGTTCTACTCCTACTGACGACGTAGCAGAGGAGTGATTCAAAAATCCAATTTAGACATGATGTCTTTTAAATAGACGGTTGCTTGTTCCTTTTCTTCTCCCTCTAGTCCTTTAACCCTGTTAACCATGTCGGAAATATCCTTGATTGTGTTTCGAGATGAAGACGTCTGAGCTACCGTTACAGGTGGTGAAGATGCGGTTTCGGCTGTTCGAACAGCACGAGAGGGAAAGGTTCGGGAAGTGTTTTGAGATGACGTCCTTGGGAATGTTGGACATTCGTTACTCATGTGTCCAGTTTGTCTACATGCGAAGCATGCTCCTGCTTTTCGAAGTTGGTCCTTTCATCGGGTGTCAGTTTAGGTAGTGGAGTGAAAGACGAGTTAGCACCTGGTCCCATATTCATAAGCGCATTGACACTTGCTACCGTTCTTCCCTGAGACAGACCTGGACTACTCTTCGATGTCGAAGTAGTTTTCCAGCGTCCTTGTCTTTCCCGTTCCTTCAGCCACTCTAAATGAAGTTCCACAGCTCTTTCCTTGTATTCCTCAAAGTCATCCCACTTTGGATACGTTCTTCCAACAGCTTCTCGGAGTTTGGGTGGCAGTCCATCCTGATAAAATTCCAACAGCGCTGCTTCTCCGAACTCGGACTCTTCTCCGTATGTGTCGAAGATGCTGTTGTAACTGCTAATATCCGTCCCCTTCATTCTAGCAAACTTGATTTTTGTCCTCGCCACATCTTCCGAGGCGAGAGCTTTGAAGTCCTTTTTGAATCTATCACGTATCTGTTTCAAAGTTATCCACCTCCACTTATCCAGTGTACTCGCCAAGTCCTCGTTCTCTTCATCTTCATCTCGTTCTATTAATCTCTGCATTGCCCAATCTCCTCCTTTTTCTCCCATAAAGAACGACAGGAATAACGAAACCTGACTTTCCTCAGTCGGGTACTTTCCTTTATTCATGCGTAGGTAGTTGTTAAATAGGGCCAGCCATCGTTTTGCCTCGCTTCATTCTCCATTGAAGGCGTCTGGTTTTCTTTCTCGTTCGGAAGTTCCGTTCGACCCGATAGGAGGTGTATCAGCCATGACTGAGTCGTCTGGGTCGGACGGATTTGGAGAAGGAGGTGTAGGAGGGCGATGAGGGGCTACGGATGGTCCTTCAGCGGATGGAATGGTGGGCAAAGAAGGTGGGGGAGTGGGATTGTCTGGTTCTGATGGGTTATTGGAAGGGGTTTCTGGTACTGGATTGGGTTCGGAGGGTTGGTTGGTAGGTGTAGAGGTCCCTTGGCCTGATTTGGTTCTGGGTTTTCGATGTGCTTTTTGAATTGCAAGTTCTTGGAGTTGGGTTATAACGTGTAACCAACTCGGGAGTTCGACGTTAGTGAGTCGTTGAGTGTTATATCTGTTTAGGCACGGTTGTGTAGTGCACGGAACCCAAGGATCGTCGCCGTTTTCAGGGATATAGCAGGCGTCTTGGTTTGACGCGGGATGGAATACGTGTGGTTGGTTGGCACAGTGGAGGTTCGGGTCTGCAGATGCGGATCGTCAATCGGTCATACACCAATTCTTTTAAGAAAGGTAGTTGGGTCCTAGGACAAAGGAGGATGCTAGACCGTATTCGGGGTAGGGTGATGATGGAGAGTAGTCGATGTTTTCTCTGAAGAATAGAGGTCCTTTGATCTGAACCACTGTTTCTCCTGTATCGAAGTCCTCTTTCACTGTTATGTATGAGAACGTCGAGAGAACTACGTCACCTGAGGTAAGTTTCCACACCCAACGTCTTGTACAAACGAAGTGTCGGTCAAAGCTCCAAGGGTTCGCTTGTATATTTCTTCCGTGAGAGACCCAGTATTCAGTGTGCAAGAGGTAGTGAGGAAGGGGAAATGGAACCCGTTCGTAGTCACGAGGGGTTATAGTGGGTTCGATACGAATTTGGGGATGTGGGGTAGACAGGATGAAAGGGAAGAGTAGGGTAGTAGGGAGGTTCAATACGACGGAAGGATTTGTGAGGTGGGTGTATGGGAGTTCGTTCAAGTGTCAAGGTTGTCGGTACACTCAATAACCACCCAAGTCACACAATACGAGAAAGTCAGTTACAAGAGAGTAGATTGATCAAAAGAGATAGAGAGATAAAGAGATAGAGAGGTAGAGAGAAAGTAAGCTGACTAGGCTCTACACTGCGTAGTAAAAGTACGGAGTGGAGACGAAGTGAACGAACTGAGGAATAGGTTACAAAGATCACAGGTATATAAGTAAAATATGAACAGATGGGAAAGAGTAAGTAATAATAGACGGTATCATGTGGAGATGTCAAGGGCGAGAGAGTAATGAGCTAAATATGGATAGATGAAGGTACTGGATCATAAGGAATGATTGACAGTGAGAATGTCCATGGAGATAGGAATCGGAGGAGATAAGAGTGTGAGTCATAGATCTATGGAGATGGTAACTATAGACGATGATGAGAAATGGTTAGTATTTATGGGGTTAAAGTGGGAAATAGGTAATAAAGGGAAAAGAATAGAAAGGAAATGAATAGGCGGGGGACGATTCATGACAAGGACGAGCTTGCCCATACCAAGTGTAGCCGTGTGTTCACTGGTTCTGTGAACAACTTCAACCCTCTGTCTACTGGTAAGTACTTATTTCCTCTATCTTTTTCCTACCTAGTGGCTCATTATGATTTCCTTTCTAGAACTGCTTGATACACCTGAGGAGCTTTTCTGTAAGACCAATGTCAGGGCTTTCTTCAACTATAAGAAACTTCCTGATGAGTCTCTGAATGCTATGCAGAACTTCCTGAGAGGGGAAATGCTGTCTGTCGCTCACCAAATGCACTTCCTCGCCTTGCATTACAGAGGGGCTTATGACAATTTAGTCGCAGTTATTGACACTAAGCTTGAGTGTACAGAGTTGAAGGATGCTGCCATGACTGAGAAACAGTCTCTTAGGGACCTTTCTCCTGAGAATAGCACTAATAAGTCTATCTCCGTTATTCTGATGGGCTTGGTTACTTCTGCCTCATCTGTAGCTGCTCAGGCCTCTCAGTAGACCCTTAGTATAGCTTTCGCTAGGTAGTCACATTCAGTTTTTGGATCATTCGCATAGGTACACCGTCTGCTAGGTATCAATAAATCATTCTTTATTGACCCTTCTGATCTCTCTGGAGCACCATCATTTGTTCTGCTGCTCAGATCCAGATTCTGTTGTCATTTGGACTTGGATCAGAATATTTCTGAGCAGGATATAAACTGTCAGTGCTTAGTGCCACTTTTTCAGACTTGATCCATCCTCATGGCCTGCATCTATTGTACTCTTGGACATTGGTCCTGTTTCCTTCTCTGTCCTCACCAACGTCAAGATGTGAGGTCTACGTCCCATACCCTGGCTTTGAAAAGACATCCTATGGACTCTCTTCTTGCTAACCAACATTGGGTGGCTTCAAAATCCAACCCTCATCTATTCAGTTGTACTACTTGTAGACAACCTGTTGCTGTCTCCATGAGTCAATTGTAAGTACATTAATCAATTGCCAGGCATAGTCGCTAATGTCATAGACCAGGACACATCCTCGGATCTATTCGATCAGCAAACCAAAGGAGGGATAAACACTTTTCCCATAGTAAGTACTGTAACCCTCGTCCCTTAGCGTTTCTTTGACTCGTCTGCTAGGTCCTACAGGCTGTAGTGTACTGTTAACACTACCAAATCATTCTTTGTCCTTGTATTAAGTAGATAATGGCCATGTATTAATCTCGTTAAACAGGATTGCCATATTATGTAAGCTAGTGCTAGTGTTTGTCAGTTCATTCAACTGGGTTTATGTATAGGAATAACAGCAAGTTTAGTGTAGTGGTTAACATGGCGTCGAAGTATGAGATAACACCAATGCAGTATCAGTGTTATCTTATCCTCGCCAAGAACTTGCATTCCATCACCTATCCACAGTGTTTGGTAGCACCTTGCATATCTATGGATCAAACATTACCCACTGTGGATAGGTGTGGATTTTTGTTATCCACCCTAGTCCAACTTAATTGACCACTTATTTTTGTCATAATTTATCCCACTAAGTGTTGTTGGCCCTAGCTCTTGTATGAGGTCCAATTGATGTTGACTCTGCTTCAGGTAGCTCTTCTTTGTCATCTGACCCTCCCACTAGGTTCTCTTCATCATTTGGTTCAGCTGTTGACTCTACTATTTCTCCATTAGAGTCATATTGAGGCGCTCTTAGCATAGGCATATGATCAAAGATGTAGTCTTTTCCTGGTACCCAAGACTTGTCCATAGAGTCATCCTCAACCATTGCTCAGAGCTGCTCTGGCTCTAAATCAATAAGTTTATGAATATCTTCTGGAAGATCTATTAGTTCATATCTCGCTTTATGAGGTAGAACCCTAAAGGCAGCCACTTTCTCTTGCAGAACTGTTCCATCCATTTCCACTAGGATATAGGCACCTCTTTTAGTCCTTCGGATAATGATCATAGGTCCTATGTACCTAGGATACATCTTCCTGTCTAAGTTCTTCTCAATTGGAGTATTACGAACTTACACTAAAGTTCCAGGTTTAAAGTCCCAGTTTTTAATAACATGTCTATACTTCTTCTTGAAGCACTTCAATTCAGCCCTCTTTTGATCATCTACTCTAGTGATCATCTCTTCTACATGCACTCAATGCTTAGCTAGCACCTGAGCTCGATATCCCACTAGCTCTCCAGTTGATAGAACCCTATCCGGTAATTTAACTAACCAGGTTGATTCTACTATGTCTAACAGTAGAATAGGTTCTGCTCCCAGAGCAATAAAGTATGGTGAGCATCCTAGACCTCTCCTAGGAGTTACTCTATCTGCCCATAGCACTGGTTTCAAGAACCAAAACCACTTAGACAAGTCACCACCAGTAGCTTTTACTAAGGCTTGTCTAATATCAAAATGTGTGCGTTCAATTACTCCGTTAGCTTGAGAATTATACGCTGAGATAGTTATACCTCGAATCCCATACTTATCTTCAAGCCACTGAAGAGTCGCTTTCATTTGAGGAGCATTATCTGTCACAACTTCTTCAGGGACTCCCCATCTGCATATTATATCCTTGAAGAACCATTTGGCAATGGCCCTAGCGGTATCATGCTTTAACACACATCCTTCTGACCATCTTGATAGCGCACATCTACCATGCACAATGTTCTTACACCCGTTGCTAGCTGGTGATACTTTGAAAACATCTATGTGTACTTTCTGGAACAAGGAGGGAGTATGAGTTAGCATAGGAGGTATTCTTGGTAGTCTGAGCTGCCTAGCTTGACAAACATTGCAACTTCCAACAAACCACTGAACGTCGGTTTCCATATCTGGCCACCAGAATCGTCTAGCGATTAAACATTCTGTTGCATATACTCCTTTATGTCCTAAATGATCATGCACAGCATGCATCATAAACATTCTCCTTTCTTTAGGTATGTAGAGAAGATGCTGTCCTTGAACGTCAGGGTTCTTTCAGTACAATCTTCCTTCTTTGTTAACAAAGAAATGTGTAGCTCTTTTTATAACCTTTCTCTTAGCTTTTACGCTAAGCTCTTTCAACAAGGAACCCATAGGGTCCTTTAAGTATTCAATAATTTGAGGAATCATAATGTCAAACTCTTTAGCTTCTTTAGTTCGGTGAGTCTTGCTATAAGGGTGTTGTTTCGACTATTCTGCACTATCCAGCAGTGCCATGATAACATGTGCGAGTTGTTGAAGAGGCGGGTTAGTGATCTCTTCCGATTCTCTTGTCAACTTTACCCCAATACTTTCTGCGAACCTTGTCCTCGCTAGTGAGCAGATGTTTTCATGATCTAATTCCTCTTGAATTTCATCCTCTACTTCTTCTCCAGCTGCTAAGCCATTAAAAGAGCCTCCTCTATAATTGATTAAGTGCTTAAACTCCTCAAAATCATAGGGTTCCTCAGTTTCTCCTTCTCCCATACTGAAGTGTAGAGGTAGCTCATCATCCTCTTCCTCTGTATCTTCATCTACTTTTGGAATCAGCTTCTGATGCTTCTCGCCTTCATTTGGAGCACGTCGGGATAAACCATCCACTAGAATATGAGTTTTTCCTTTACATGTACTAGCTCAAATTGGTATTTGCGGATTTCTTTGATCCACCTGTTAATAGTCGCATTAGGACCACTACTAGGATTATCCAACATTCCCTCAATGTAGCTAGCGTCTGTGTGAATGTGGAGGTCCCTACATCTGTAAGTATAGTAGAACGAGTCTTCCAGAGCTCGCTTGAGACCATAAAGTTCTCGTTTCGGCTGTGAGAATCGTTTCTCCCTCGGATTCAAAGGTATCGACCCAAAGTAAATATAATTCTTCTGCTTGAGGTCCCTCTCATCTCCTTGATATAGGTCATATCCCACTGCTATGTACGAAGTGTCCACTGATAAGATTATGCCTTTTTCGCTAGCGTAGTCCACTGCCTTTAATGCTGGTGCACTGCATATAGTAGCTTTGACCATTTTGAAAGCTTTCTCTTGTTCTGGTCCCCAATGCCAAGGTACATTCCTGGTAAGTTCATATAACGGTACTGCTATGGTGCTGTAATCTTTCATGTACATCCTAAGAATACCTGCGTACCTAAGAAACTCCTAAGCTCGCTAAGGTCTTTTGGCACAGGCCATGTCTTAATTACTTTCACTTTTTCTTCATCCAGTTCTCAACCTTCATAAGTACATATATGACCAACTATCTTAGCTTCTGGACTACAGAGGATCATTTTCTTCCCAGAGAAGGTCCTGCCAGCGTACTTCATGTGTTGCACTACTCGATCCAAATTTTGGAAGTGATCCCAGACAAATTTTCTTATGCCCAGATTTTCTGGTATTGTCTCATAGCCCCCATCCTCAGTTTCATATCTCAACAGTGGCCCCTTGATGGGCACATCGTCTATGTAAGGAATAGTGACATGAGGCATCTCCTTGAGAATATAAGTAACATCATTGTGGAAAATTGGGACTGAATTAGTCCAACCCATTGGTAATTTAACCAGTTGATGAAGTCCAAAGGGCATTTGGAATGCAGTCATATCTCTCAAGGACTCATTAATGTATCGATGATCATAGCTGACAAAGATGTCTAGTGTCCCGAGGCATGCTCTGCCCATAAATTCCCTAGCAACATCAGTGGTTGCCAGTGGCACACCCAAATGCTGAATAGTTACTTTATTCAGGGGTTCCAGACTATGTACTATCCTGACTTGACCATCCTTCTTAAGAACACAAAACCATTTTCCCCAGTAGCTACCGTTGCATCGTTTGTACGTTCCAGCAGCTATCTTTTCCTCGATAAGTTCACATATCTCCTGATATTTTCCTGGCAGAATTGGGAAGTTCTTCTCTACCCAAGGAACATGCAGAGTTACTGCTAGCTTTAAAGGTAGAAAGAATTCTACCTTAAAGTTACCAGCTTCTTCGGTCTTCCAAGTGAACCCTAACTCCTGCAACTTCATAAATATGTGCATAAGCTTTCACTCTTCCAGCCACAGGAAACCTTCTGGGTGATTCTCATCAATTACTTTCTTTCTTTCCTCAGTATAACGCTCACCAGGGGTGAACTCTGGTGGATTAGTAGGTAACTTCAGTATATCCTTTAGCAGATCTCCTGTTATATTCCTTGTAATCCAGTATTCAGGAGGTAACTCTGTTTTGACCAGTTTCACTTTAAGTGCTATGGGTTTATATCTTCCAAAAGCACTCTTAATGTCAGGCTCATCCTCGTCTGTTGCCCCGCTAGGCTGCCCATTTTCCACATCACAGTTCAGAGACGATGCTTGAGCTCTGAACATGTCAGCATTGACCACAGTGGGATTCTTAACTTCTTTCTGAGTTTTATACTGTTGAAGCAGGACACTTGCTTTCTTATCCTTCTTCTTTATGCCATCTGAAGCATAAACATATGCTTCTGTTAACTCTTCCTTTGTGAAACTCCTGTTTCTAGCAGCAGAGAATCCTGTAATAAATATTTCTCCTTTATCATTATAATCAAAGGACAGGGCCACCTCTCCCTGTAACTCTAACAGTTCATCAAGGACCCTTGAAAATTTGAGGATTCTTGATCCACTTCTTTTGCTTCCCCCTTCTCATCATCATCATTCTGTCTAGTGGGTACAGGTACTTCTTCCCCAGTTTCAGCATCTATGAACTTCTCTTCTGGCAGAGGTAGAATTTGTGGCTTCTGACCTCTGGGATACGTAGGTATCATACACCTGTGATTGGAGTTCGGATTGTGTAGAGTGATGAACTGGTTCCCATCTCGTGTGTTCTGTACTGTTGTTTCACACAAGACATCAAATGGTTGTCCCATAAGTACTTCATAAAGACAATTGTCCATGATATGAATTTGTAAGAAGATTTTTAAGTCACCAAAGTGACAGCTGACATTTCTCGCTAGACCTCTGGTAGGAGTAATGGCACCGTTAGCGCTCTCCATATGAATAACTACATCCAGATCCCAAGTTAACCTAAGACCTGTAGCTACTCTGGTATCCATGGAGATGATCTGCAATCCATTGTCCATAATACATTCTACCATCTGGTTTGAGCTGTTGATCGAGGGATAGGTTACCCTAAGATCATCAGAGGGTCTTGCCGCAATAATAATCTTTTTCCCTCTTTCTTCAGGCCTCTCCTTCAAGAACTGTTCAACTATGTCTTTATGAACAATCGCGTTAGGGAGCAGTCTACCCTTTCCTTGTACATAGACATGCATCATAGGCTGTGTTAGGTCCTCTACAGTGAAGTATACTTTTTCCTCGAGATCTAAGCCATCTACTTGTGATTGCTGGTTGACATTAACTTGACATTAACCTTCTTCCTTCTTATTCTGGGCTTCATGTTTAAATTACTAAGTCTCTGTTTAAGTAGTTTCTTTACTACTGGACTTATAGCTGTAACTTCCAGTGCTTGCATTGAAACTTCTCCATGAATGATTTGATCAACTATCTTTTCTTCTATTCCCGTCAACATTAAAGATTCTCTTGAATCCACTACTTCGTCCAACAATGGGTGCTCTGCTAGCCTAGCTTTAGGCTTGGTTACCTTCAGCTTCTTGATAGGTTTTGGGTCCTCAGGCAGATTGTTACCAGCTAATCTTTCCTTATTTATGGGTATATTCCTATCAAATGGTCTAGTGTTTGCCACATTTCAGTTGGGGGTAGTCGGTTCTTCCAATTTCCCTTTTTCTGCACTTGATGAAGACTCCGACTCATCTGTCTCCGTTGGTCTCTCCTCATTTCTCTTTTGTGGAGGTTTATAAATCTCCGCTTTTTCTTTCCTTTTCATAATAGTCAGTATTTCCACATGTGGTCTCATCTGAGTCTGCTTTCCCTCCTCAGGGGTCTTATCCCAGTTAGTGACAAACTGCGACACTGATTTGTCTTCAGACCCCATCCTTAGAGTCTTCAGTTTCCTGCCAGGAGCATTTCAAGCTTCTGGATTAGATCCATATCATCTTTACAATGCAACTCAGCTTCTTCTTGCTTCTCTTCTAGCACTTTATGTTTCTTATCTATGGTCGAGACCATTGTAGATAATTTCCCCATAAAGGTACTGAGAGTAACATTTCCTTCACCATAAGCTTCCATAGCTTCTGCTTCAGAGGCAAACAGCACTTTCTTTGCCCAACCTTTCTCCTTAGCAACCTTCTTGATCTTTTGAGCTTTGGTCTCCATATCAGCATCATTGACTTTTGGCAGGGTACTTCTGTCTTTCATATGAACATTCCCATAGCTATCCTTGATAATCCATCCTTTCTCAAAGAAGCTCATCTGGATATCACAGTCAGGTAACAGATGATCTGGACTTCCACAGAAGAAACACTTGTGTTCCATCTGATTTGAGTTTGACCCGTATCTTGGAGGTTGGCTTGGATAACTATTGTTATTGAAACCTCAATTGTTGTAGCCACCTGACTGTCTGCTAGTGTTAGCCCTAGATTGATTTTGATTTTGGTTCATGAGGAGCTTAGCAATGCTTGTCAAGACTGTTAATAGGCTGTTTCTCTAGTAAGTGCTCTTAGCACACAGAACACAACCAGAAAAACCTATACGATTTGTTTTGCGAGTGTATCTAGTAATTAGAATACTCTTCAATTTAGTCCACAGCTTGGAGATCTTTTGGGGGATTTTTGTAAAGGTTTGCACAAAGGCACACACAAAGGCTATTCCCACAAAACACAAATGCATGAAGGCACACACACAATATCAGGTCAACCAGTTCAATTCTATTTGAAGGCGTCAATGCCTTAGTCACAGTTTCCAAGTCTTGAGGACACAAGTTATAAACACAAAAAACAACCAACAAATATATTCAACACTGATTTAACCAACACTGTATGTTTAGACTCCATGCGAGTATGATAAGTTTGTTTAGAAGCTCTTGTCTGTGTTTCACAGTCTCTACCGCTAGATAGGGAGAATCCTGATACTCTACAGTCCATTGCTTGGGTAGCTACTAGTAATACCTGGTCCTTTTATACTACTCGTAGCTACAACTATACAGTTTTACATTTCTTTTCAATGTCCGCTAAAATATATCAATGAAAACAGAAAATCTACTCTAACCGCTAGTCCATGAGCGTAGTAACTACTGGATCTAGTAGGTACCTTCTAATTAGGGTATACAGGAAACTTGAATATTATCTAATTTTCGTAGTAGGGATTTCTCTGTCTCTTGCTCCACTCTCTTTACTACACCACCAACCGGCTGGCATCTCAGTAGGACATTCCCACAATGTTCCTAGGACGACCTGGGGCAAACCTCAGATTGAGATTTTAACTACGTCAATTCAAGACATAATTCCACTAACACAGTGGCTTCTCCAGACAGGCAGTCTCCATATGACGTTTTCCCGTCCGAGACCACCTTAGAACATCACCCGATTGTATAAATATTTTCAAAACGTCTTAATGAGCTTGGGTCAGTCTCAGCGAAGCAATGGTTTGCTGTTCGCGCAACGATGCCATATGGCGGATGCCTCAGTCTTACGGTGGCAACACAAGCTCTCGAGAATGCATAACTATGATATTATATTCACATGAATTACGGAGAAAAGGTATATAGCAGGGCTATAAGATAGCTTGCAATGACATATCATGACACTAGCATAGTAACTTTGGAATGTAAAACACCAATGGATTTGGAGGGTGGACAGCAAAGTTTAAGTGACGACGTACAGAGGGATGGCTATCTGGAGAGTAGTGCCTAACTAGTCCTGAAGGATAATATTGAACCGAAGATGGAAGAATACCAAGAGAATACTGTATGCACACACCTGAGAATAACGACAATGCTAACTTGATATGCTGCGAGACATAGAGATGGTGTCACGGTGAGAACGAGGGCTGCATTGCACTAAATTATTGCACACACCTAAGGATGAAAAAACAAAATATCCTGACTTCGACTTAATGCAAGAAACCCCCATGCTACCAAAGTACTGCAAGTAGAGATGTCAGTAAACAAGGAAAGCTGCGGTGACCACTGGCACGCACCATTGCAGAAGTCCATCACCTCTGAATTGCACAAGTTGAGTTGAGTTGATCTGCTGAAGGATGAAGTTGATGAAGGAAAAGCAGCAGAGCAAAATTGCATTGGCGGCTTTGTGGTTTTTCAACCAACTCGTGATCACTGCTTGAGGGCAGGATAATTGGACTTGCAGTTGCTGAGGATTGAGGACAACGATAATGTGCCCAGGAGGTTTTAAGAGTAAAGCTTGCTATGAGATGCCAGGAATGTCAGGCAAACATCGACACACAGTCAAAAAGCTGTTTGCTCATGACACCTTCCTGTGAGATTGCCGTTCAGGTCTTTCGTGGGGATTCCTACCATTCGAGCTTCTACGGACATTTCACAGATCTCAGAGGCACATTCTTACGTTTCATTGCACTGATATCTATGTCTCGCATCAGGAGGATCTTAAACTCGGTTGGTGGTGTAGTAGGGTACTCTCTGGTACTGGCGGCCGTAGCCTACCTGACTCAGATAGCTCCACTTATGACTACCCTTCAGAATACCGCTAATCCTGTGGGTTTAGGGTACTCTCATATCTAGTTTCCGCCTCTCGTTCTCTATAGCTTTGAATGTATACTTATCCCTTTATACCGCTAGTTAAACTTGTACACCACTAATCTGAGTCCAGCTCTTCAATAGTAATGCTCAAGCCTTACGAACTAGCGTAGTATAGCAAAGGATAGTACTGCACTCATCTTTAAGACGCTAAACTGTAGTGATCTCTGGTAAGTACTGCTTTCGGTAATACTTATGCCTGAATCAGTAATCCTGCTGATTTGGATCTCCTTACGTTTGTGACTTCACAACACTTTTAGATACTTAGTATCATTGCCGCTAGTCCATCCCTTGTGTACCATCTGAAAGCTATGGATTCTAGCTTTCTATTGATATAACTATTGTACCACTTTTCTATCTTAACCATCTGTAGATATGCACTGCAAGTTTGTATACATCCGGGTTAGAATCCCGAATATCCGAATTGTCCGATGATGGCATGTCCTTTCAGATCTAGTGGTCTAAGCCTTCGATCTGGGTTTGTAATGCCAATGTGTACCTGTGAATAGGGGCATTTCTCCTCCTTCTCTATCCCTTGAGTTGTACTAGCGGTATTAGGCCACTATAGCAGGTTTGTTAAGTCTTTGTAGACTTTGTAGTTAGGTGGGTCTGCTACTATAGCTGTATCCCCTAGTATGTATTTGTTATAATACTTTGAACAAGTCTTATTCTTATCTGTAAGTATTGCCCATTAACATTCCTTAGGTTATACACCTAATTCCTAGTACTTTGACTAGCAGTTCAGGACTCACTCTAGTCCTTATTATCCATTTAAGAGTATCTTAGACATGTATTAGTGCTAGTTTGGGTTATTTACCGTGAATTTGTACGGCGTATCATCTCCCCCCAACTAAAGATCTTGACTGTCCTTGGTCAACTGTCTGTTGTAGGCAATGCCACCTGGTGCTAGTCCTTCAAGGTTCCTCTTTGGGAAGTCCTCGTCAGTTTTCGGTAAATGCCGCCAATTCAGACGCCTCATGGCAAGACCTTGAGACTGTCATAAAACATACTGTCGCTATGTCTAAGTCCTCCGACTTCTTTTATCAATCCATCTTAGGCATTTCCAGTTCTCCGTGCTCTTCTGCTAGAAAAATGGACCGCTCTACCAGAAAATCTGATTTTTCCATCAGTGCAGGGTCTCTCAGATCATCAAAATAGATGAATCTTTGACTCAATTTGGCACTTTAGCGCCCATTTAACTTTAACGCTCATCTGCGTTTACTCATTTTGGCATTTGAGGGTCTTTTCGACGATCGAGCTCGGGAATTTCAGACCGCCAGTCCAGAATTCCAAGTATGGAGAGTGTAAGATAAAGAGGGCTGTGAAAATTTCTCTAAGTCCCACTTTTTCCCTCTTCCATGTCATGCTCGCTGTCTCCCAACGATGCCCTCACTTCCAAAACCATTCACCGACCCCTCTCACACTGGCCGACTACTAAATCCCCATAGTCGAGCGTTATACGCATGCTTGGAGCAGCTCTGCCAATTCGCCAAGCGCGCCTTCCACATCCGACTTATACTCAAGGTCGGTGACAAAGATGGCTTGCTCGCTGCTGAGGCTGCGCCTTATATCGAGTTCATCATGAGTCACAACGATCTCTGCTTTTTCCTCCTTGTTTGACCTTTTATTCTTCATTATTTTCTTTTTTTTTCATTATCTAGCGCGATCTTGACTACACCATTTCCACAACAACGCTGCATTCTGACCCTGGGTGAGGCAGATGAGGGATATGGCTTTAAGCCTCCTTATCACTCTATTCCCTCGTCGTCGGGATCAGTCAGCGCATAATGCGCTAGGCACTAGTCAAAACTTGGACTGGCTACTCATCGCTGGTCGCAAGCCCATTGAGGAGTATGGTAGTGCTTGAGATCCTAGTCACCCGTTGCCTACCAACGTACCCAATTTGGTAAGTGCACTAGTTTCTCCCTCTTTCTCTCTGTTATTGAAGATTAGCGGTGGTGTTGGTAGTCTGATGTACCCATGTGTGCTCCCTCCAGTTCTGTGTCAGGATCTAGCACCATTAGTGCACCGCTAGTTTCTGCACCAGCTACTGGAGTGGCGTCAACATCTGGCCCGGGTGCTTCAAGCGCACCACCTACTTCAACGTCTGTTTCCACCGTAAGTTTTCTTATTTCTACCACTAATGGTTTCGTTGGGCCGCTAATCTGCCTCTGTTGTAGTCTTCAAAACGAAAAGTGCCTTTCAAAGGCCCTGCTAGTTCTCCCAAGAAAAGTAAAACTGTAAGTTTTGTTTTGAATTTTATCAGTTTTACCACTAAATTGGATACTTTTGGTTTTGTAGACTTCAACAACAACTCCTCATGTGTCCAAGGTATCAAAGGCTCCCAAAGCCTCCATTTTGAAGACCCCTCGGGCCAAAAAGTTATCAAATAGCAGCTGTAGGGTCCGTTTTGCTGATGAAACTTCCCCTTCTACTCCTGTACCACCAATCCCTTCAACTCCTGCTTAAATCCAGGCTAGGCTGGACCTTTGGCCGCCTATTACTCCAGTTAGGGTTACTGAGGGCTTGGTGAAACTGGAGGACTTGGATTCTACTTGGGTTGGGGATACTGCATCTGTCCCTTTTTGTCCTAGCTCCTCTGGTCAACCCAGTACCCCTCCCTCTCGTCCTATCATTCCTTCTCTCACTCCAAGCTCGCCTTCAAAATCACCTTCGACTCCTGCTGGTCGGTCTTCTCCTGATTTTACCAAGTTTCCTCAGACCTTAGCTGCCTTATTAGCTGCCGTAGGGATAGAACCGCCACCTAGTCCTTCTTCTGATCTTGCTGGACCTGAGGATGACCCGGAGATGCTTGTGAGTCTTGTTTTCTTTCTTCTTCCTCTATTTTCCTTTTATTAACTCTTCTTGTACTGCTAGACTTTGGACACTCCTCCTTCCAAAGACTGGGTGGATGAAGCCGACTTGAACACTAGTGTTGAGCCTGCGGCTCTGCTAATCCAACCAACTCCAGCATTCATCCCTGTTCCGCATAACCTGCTGCTGGCGCAGTATTTCCAGCAAACTGCCTTTGGTCCAGAGGGAGGGGATGAAGAGGCTGAGGAGGATGAAAACGCCATTCTAGAGTTCTCTCCTCCCTGTCTTCGCTGCATATTCGAGCAAAGTCGACTCAGACCTTCAACCCCTACTCCCGCTAATTCTTCCACTGCTGGTCCTTCCACTTCTTCCATTCCGACTTCTACCGCTAATACCGACTTGCTCGACCTCGAGAGGAGAACGGCGTAAAGGCAGAAGAAGAGGAAGTGGACAATTTTATAGGATTCAGCCTTCAAGAGTCCTATGAAGCCGCTACTCCACCACTATTCGAAGGTGGTCTTAGTCCTTCAGACATAGAGTCCAGGACTGAGCTCATGTATCCTAGCTTGTCGCCTGAACCCTCTATTCCTCCACCAACTTGCACTCGACTGGGTCCAAGAACTCCCTCCCCGCCTCTAACCTTTGAAGAGATAGCGGCTAGGTACAATCTGGGTCCTGTGGTTCGTCGTCGAAGGTCTAGTCCTGAGGAAGAAGACCTTCGTAACGTTGGTACCATCTGTCTGGACAAGTCCTTCGCAAAGTTCCCTTATGAGAAGTAGTTTTGTTTATACCCTCTCGTACTCCTTTTATCTTGTTGTATACCAGCTTGTATACCAGTCTGTAGCCTTTCTTGGATGTATAGCCAGTCTTGTTGTATACCACCATCTGTATTTCTCTTGGTAGACTTAGTTATACCTAATGTATCCTTCTTGAGCTGTGATAGCTCTTTTGCCTTCTTCATAACGTGTGAATACTTGAGTAGTTTAAGACCTGAGTCCGCTTTTGACTTATTATTGTCTAAGTTGTACTTGCACTAGTCTCTGTCTTCCTTCGAGACAGGTTCTAGCGTTAAGTATTCATACGTTTGTAGT